>OMKZ01045731.1:2623-13959 GCA_900302535.1 Neoniphon sammara | reverse complement strand
GTGGTGAAACTAACCACAACTAAGGGCTCCTTTAATGTTGAGGTGGGAGTTATCAAGACCCTTCCAGTTCCAGTCCTGATTGGTCGTGACTGTCCAGCCTTCCCCCTGCTGTGGAGGGAAGCCCAAAAGAGACGCAGGCAGGAACCCCGAAAGCGCAAGCCCCAGAACAGACAAATGGATAAGCCCTGGGTTAGTCTTGCCAACCCAGGCGCTACCACCCCCGAGTTAGCCCAAGGCGTCGCCATGGACTCTAGTGGAGCTGAATCAGTACCCGGGGAATCAGGGGACTCCGAACACCTCCCTGGCACAAGTGAAGATGACGTGGGGGCCCCGGGAGGACTGCACACCCTCAAAGGTCAGTATGGCACAGCTTAGTTACAGGACCCCACCCTTGGTAATGCATTAAGAAATGTCCAGGTCCTAGACGGAAACTTGGTAGGAACCAGATTAACCCCTTCATACCCTCACTTTGCGGTGAAGAATGGCCTCTTGTATCAGGTAGTAAAAAGTAATGATAAAGTCACTGAGCAACTACTTGTTCCCCAGCCTCATCGCTCCACAGTTCTGCAGTTAGCACACACTCACTTGCTGGGGGCCCATCTGGGGGTAGAGAAAACAAAGGAGAGAGTATTTCAGAGGTTCTTTTGGCCAGGAGTCCACAAGGAAATAGAGAATTACTGCCGCAGTTGCCCCGAGTGCCAAGTCAGAGCGCCCGAGCAGACTTACAGGAGTCCCCTCGTCCCTTTGCCCATCATAGAAACCCCATTTGAGAGGGTGGGAATGGATATGGTAGGCCCTCTCCCCAAGAGTACTCGAGGCCATCAGTACATCTTAGTCATAGTAGACTACGCCATCCGGTACCCGGAAGCCATACCTTTACGAAAGGCCAATGCTAAACAAATAGCAAAAGAACTGTTCCTCTTCAGCAGCCGAGTTGGGAATTTGTGGTCCAGGCGGACGCCTCTGAGGTGGGTCTGGGCGCTGTGCTGTCCCAGGTCAAGGAAGGTGAGGAACACCCAGTCCTTTATTTGAGTAGAAAACTGCTACCAAGGGAGAAGAACTATGCCACAGTTGAGAAAGAATACTTAGCCATAAAATGGGCCCTGGAAACCCTGAAATACTACCTGCTTGGAAGGAGGTTCACTCTGGTGACTGACCATTCGCCCTTACAGTGGATGGCTAAAAACAAGGAGACAAATAGCAGGGCGACTAGATGGTTCCTAAGCCTCCAGCCTTATAACTTCTCTGTCATTCATAGGCCCGGACGGCGCCATGGAAACGCAGATGCCCTGTCCCGTCAGGATGCTTTCTGGTCCTCATTCACCCTGCCGAGGACAGCAGGCCCGGGGAGAGGGATGTGTGGCATCATCAGGGGACATGTAGTGGAGGGACACTACATTCCCATCCAGGAGCAGCTGCCACCTCACAAAATGGCTGCCGGGGAACGCACTCCATCTCCCACAATGCAGCAGCCACGTCCCAAAATGGCCACCATGGCACCTACTACATCTCCCAGGAAGCCTCACCCCTCAGACAGGTGTGGGTGCTTAAGCCACCTGATTGAGGCAGGACTAGAGACACTGGGCAGAGGCAGAAGGAACAGGAGCAAGGAGCTGGACAGACGCACAGGGAGGAACCGTTGAGAGTGAGAAGACCATTGGAAGAACCCACCTGAAAAAGGAAAGTGGACACTTTATGTTGAATTTTGGACATTGTTTTGAGTTAAAAGACTTACCTGATTTACCTGTTTGCATGCCTGGCCTGTGGAAAATAAAGCTCCCTCCTGTCTGAAACCTGACCATTTGTCTGTTTTACCAGTTTTTGCACTGCCTCACCCTAAGCCTGCCCTGGTGACCTCTCATGACGTTACAACTCATTACACCACTCACAAACTGCATTACATGGGATTCACACAAAGCAACACCTGTCCACACTGTCCCAACATCACTGAAGGCTACTTTCATGCCTTCTGGCTCTGTCCATACATTCAACATTTCTGGTTGGAGGTTATGACGAAGCTATCAGAGATCCTCAGCCTCCGCATCCCAGTATGCCTTGTAATTGTATTACTTGAGGACATGTCCTCAGTACCAACAACTAAACCTCTCAAACCATTCATACTAATATCACTTACCATAGCTAAAAAAAACAATATTATTGAATTGGAAAGACAGAATTAAATTATGAATTAATCAGTGGCTTCGTCTGCTGACTGACCATTATAACCTGGAAAAACTTGCAGCATCAATAAAAGACAATATTAAAACCTTTGAAAACAAATGGTCTTCATTTATACAAAACCTGCAGAAATAATGGACTTGGTCACTGGTCTTGAGGACACGTCTCCCGAACTGATTCCTCTTCCCACACACCCACTTAGACCCATAACCCTAACTACAATGTGCTTCTTATAACCACTCTGTACACAGTGTACAACTTTATAATTTTGTATTGCCATGTGAGCAATACAGCTTTAAAGGAATACTCCAAAGTTTTGGGCAAAATACCCTTTTCACGACTCACTCTGACTAAGATAAGATGTTCTATACCATTTTCACCTCTGTACATCCACTGGTTCAGTTTTGATGGGTAGCATTTTGTGTTACCTTAGCTCCATCAAAGTGAAAAAATAAACCTTACAGCAACTTTTTTCAATTAGACAGAGCTACATTAATGACTCCTGTAGATTTCAAGTCTTTATGCTAAGCTAACACGAAATGCTACTCATAGGAACTGAACCTGTGGACATACAGAGGGGAAAATGGTATCGAACATCTTGTCTTAATCTGGGTTGGAAAGTCGGAAAAAGGGTATTTTGCCCTATAAGGTTAAAGACATTCATTATTATGGATAAAAAGCCATATGGCTTTGCAACGATGGTCATCAATGATGAAGGTTATTTTTGAATTAGTTCTCAAGTCATGGCTGTGGAATGCAGGCTTCTAAATCAGTTTTATTGAGAATTGTTGGCTGTACTGATTTTATTTTTGTTGCTCCTGGCTACTGTCTAAAAGTGAAATCATGATCAGCATCTGTTTAATTGATTCATTAGCTAATGATTTGCAGAGATATCATGTTGTGACTTTACTTTGTGAGACACATGACTATTAAGTCATTATTAACTCACTGTTAACTCATTATGAAGTACATATGCGGTTATGATTATTGGTTCTGATGCTGCCTGAGGTCTGTGGGACAGTTGCACAGTGAAAACCGGTCAGAGAATGTGTTTGAAGGAAGGGTAAGTCAAGTTGTATGGAAATATCAGAGCACCAGAATCTGAATGATTTACAGGTGTTACTACTACTGAAATAGCAGTACATGTTCTCAGTGTCCCCCCTTTGAATCCTGGATGGCAAGCCTCAACCAGGAATATTCCTGTCCCATGAACAGCAAGGCATTAGGTCATATGCAGATACGCTAGTTCATCTGGAACAGTGGCATCCCAGCTGCAGAGGGCTGGAAGTTGAAAGCCATGGCTTTGACCCACTGTGGTAATTAACACATGAATTTACAGTATTAATTAATGCTAGATGTTGATATGGAATTAATCCATGATGGCAGACTTAATTAATAGCAATTCATATATGACACAGACTCTTTATTAGTTGCTGATGTGGTACGCATTAATGCATGGCTTAGTCCTTCATGACTCATACATTAACTCATAATGATCTGTGCATTAGTTAAGCATTAACAAATGCATATTAGTGCTCCAGTATTTTTAAGTGTTACCGAACCAATTGTTATAAAAATAATGTTTCTTTGGCGAGAAAGGTCCCACGTAATCAGTGCAACAATTCCTAGGCAGTGTTACCCATTAGTATTTCCCTGTGCACTGGCAAGGCTTGGATAAGTTACATAATATTCTCAGAATAGCCTTTTAAGGAATGAATGAATGCCTAAGCTGGACTAATTCAGGCTCTTTTGAAAGGCCATTGTCCATTGAGAGCTACAGCATGTCAAATTCCACTGCCATGGATTTACTTCTGATGTCTATTTCTCTTGTTTCTCAAGCATCTTAACATTATTATCAGCCATAAAAAAAATCTCATTAATACTTCTTAAGTCAGAATGCCAGACTGCAACACTAAAATAACCACTAAATAAACTGAATCTATTGAGACCTCACACAAAGGGTTTGCCTCAATTAAAGAATTAAAGAATACATTTTTTTAATTTAACATGTTCCCTGCTTTCATGCCTTCCCTTCAGTGCATGCTAACAGAGGCTCCCTTACCCACCCCTGCAAATCTGATTAGGAATAAGTGGGTACAGAAAATGAATGGATGGGTGTTTGCTGTCATAAGAAAGATTTACGAGATGAAAAAATGTAATGATTTGAATTAATCAAAAGTAATTACTGCTAATTTTGAGGTGCACTACTACATTATATACTTATACTTATTTGTTCAATATTTCTGTAGTACACACACAACGGAAAAACAGACAAAAGCTCCCATATGTTACAGATGCACACAAGCCAAATGTCTCACACAGAAGCAACATTAAACTCACAATATTTTACATATTCACAATAGAGTACTATCCATCCATTCAGTAAATCGCTGTCTATGTTTGTTACCTGCAGTGATAAGATATCCAGCCACTATGTTGTGCTCCAGTTGAGTAAAGGCACTTTTGCCCCCATAAGGTATGATATCATCCGAACTATTAATTGCAGAAGCCAATCCCATTTTCAGAGATATAAAAAGCAAAATCAAAACAATATAAATACCCAAATGAAGTTAGCCCCCTTCACAAAAAAACAGTCTTAGAACTTGGAAAAACTACACAGATCTTCTGGTGGGGCAGAATGGTCAATACAAAAGGGATGTGGTAAGTCAATATTGCAAAACACTAATTCTGACTCGTTCTATGGGAGATTTCTCGAGACTGAACTGAGAGGTGGGGAGGTGCATGTGGAGGATTTATGTGTTGAGGATTATTGCTTACTACTGCTCCCCTATTGCCAGTTACTAGGAGGCAGTTGTCTGCATGTAACACAGGCAACAGGGCTACAGGAGAAGATTATGACTCACGTGGAACTGCTTGCAACGGGGACTCTGTCCAATAAGCTTCAACATTAAATTTGATGCTGAGCTCAAGCGTGAACTACCTTGGACTGAAGAGAACTCCATTAAGTGAGGGTGAATAGGTACAGGTTAGTTAATGTTGTTCATCAATCTGGTTTTCACTTAAGAACATGAATTCATCGTAAATAGGGGCTGGCGACATAACTGTGCAGTATAAATTCATGTTTGGGTGCTGTACAGTCTTATTGGGATGCCATGCATTCTGCTTGGACTGCACCAGGTTTCTCTTTGTAGACGCTGGTCTGATCTCTTCCAGAAAATGCCAGCGCAGCAAAAATAAGTTGGCCACAGAAATTATGTCACTGTCTCCATGCTGTCCAGCTCCATTCCCACCACAGAGCCGGCCTTCTTCAGCACCTTTCCCAGTTTGTTGGTTATCTGCGGTTTTAACGAGTCCAGTGAGCTAAAGTATAGGCAGGCTTCACCTCCAGGGCACTGATGTTCAAGTTATGTTTGTCTTTTCTATCAATAAAAGTCATATCACTAGTCAATATACGTCTTTTAATGTTTTATGTGGTGTTTTCATTTGCAGGAATTTAGCCATTTTAATGCCAGGGTTTGCCTCCCCACGTGCAAATGTTCCACCAAAACAAGTTCCCCCCAACACTATTTTGCATCGCCTATGACGATTGTGACTGGTTAAAAGGAATACAAACAAGCCAGAGTGTTTTTTTTCCTATAGCATAATGTTAATGGGTTCAGGCAGACCTTTCTCCAGCGGAGATAGGTCTGGGTATGTGAGACTAACACAGAACACAAAACAGCAATGGCTGCTCTACACCTTTATTTGACTGATCCGATTCTGTAAAGAATTTGGTCCTTTTAACCAGTGATTAAACTTTTATGAAGGAAACTGTAATGGAAATACAATTGTCATGCTTGCTGAAAATACAAAATACAGGATGGCAACAGATCAGTCAGAGAACTGGATTTAAAATAGATCAAACTAGCAGATATTGTAAAATTGTTAGTAAAGCACTACCAAATCGGTTTCCCCTCCATATATGCTGCTACACCAGTGTATCCTAGCTCAAGCCTCCGCTCTCCTCTTTGCTGTGTGTTTAATGAATTGAGACATCCATGATGATGGAGGAGACAGATCGATTTCCGGGTCCCGAGCAGGAGCGAGGAGACAAGGAGGCATAAAATAAGCGAATGGGAAGCACCCTCATTCTGGTTAAGTCAGAAAAAGGGTATTTTGCCCAAAACGTTGGAGTATTCCTTAAGGAAATTCGTGTGAAATTGCTACATCATTTCTACCCTATATTCTACACAAATTGAGTGTAGAAAGTGATCCTTTTTTCAGTAATGAAAAAGAAACAAATTTATCTGCAGATAGATATCTGCAGTTCACATTGCAGATATCTTCAACTGAATTGTAGATATCTGTAATTAGAGACCCCATACACATAAATGGCACAAGTAATTTGAATCTTATTAGTCTAAATTTAATTAGATATCTAAAATGTGTGTTTTGGCTAGTGAAAGTCCTGTAGATATCTTTAGTTTTGACTGGTCAAACGTGTTTTTAAATAGCTGTAATGTGCATCCACTCTTGCTAATAAATGTTAAAATGGATTGTCATGCATCATTCCTTGCTCACTTTCCCGCTGCTCTCCAAAGTGGCGTCTAGACTTTAGGGTGCAGTGTGACCTGATGTATTCTGGGTGCTGGTATAGAGCGGCAGAACTTATAAAAGAACCCAGTTAGCACAACTGTTCTGAATTAATTACATGATACATAGTTTCTTGGGCCTGTAGAGGAACTTTGTTTTGTATTGATGAGCAGCTTTGATGAACAATTTTATTTTGCATTCATATTTTGTTTGTTTTTTACAGTAATCAATTTTGACTAGTAAAATGTAATGGAAGGTTTTATTTCTGGGTATAAAAATATAGGCATCACAAATAAAAGTTGTGTATAAGTAATATTTAATATCATTGTAACATACTCCTCATGAGGGAAACGTCCAATTCAATATATTATTGATGCAACACAGCCAATTATTTAGCAGGTGTTTTAAAACTTTTCATCTGAATGGAGGAGAGTAAACTGTCAGAGAGGTAGTACAGTGAAGAGTTAAAAACTTGTTCCACAATTATTCTTCTATTCCAGGGAATTTGGTAGTGATGGTCCCGGGTATGTACTGGAGTGGCTGTGACAGTAAGCTGGACACACCAGGTAAAAGACAGTTAAAATGTCCATCTTATTCTTTCTTCTTGTAGTCCTCAAGGTGGGCTAGAATCCACCCAGATGGTCCCAGAATAGCCAGAGCGAACATCCCCAATCCGATGACAGTTTCCTGAACAAGAAAGAGCATTTATTAATTGAGATACATATCTTATATTCATCAGTCTGCTACAATCTGCCTGATTAACCACTGCAGAGCAAATATTTTAGAACATCCCAACAAAATGTCAATAAGGCCTTGCTCACACCGCAAGCCCCAATTCTGCACTGCGGCCAATCTCTTTTCATTGACCGTTCATGCTGTATGCACTCTTGGATGTATCCCAGAGCTGATACTTCTCTTGTACCGAGGGACGCTTTATTCAAATAAAAACTCAAAGGATTGCAAAAATCTCGGCCAGCTTTTTCTAAATGCTTTATGTGTATTCAAATACGTGTTAGTGCGTACTGTACTTGCCGAAGTAAACAATGGATGCTAACATTTCAGACTTAGTCTTAATTCATATAACCTTCTTAATGTGTATAAGTTCGTCAATGTCAGATCGTCATGAAAACAGGTTTTAATGCTTTAGCTCTGCCTGACGTCATGTTTATTGGAGAGCGAGGCAAATGCGGCGGACAGTGTAGGCCCACGGTACCGAAACAATTTGAGTTAGGAATATTGCAAATGCTTAATCATAATAAACGTTTACACCTTCGTTAACTTATGTGACATAATTCCACTGGGTGGTGGCATTTGTGGTTAAACTATATGAAAACCGCATTAACAGCTATAACCGATGTCTTCATGAAAACTTGTTTTGACCTCGCCAGTGAGCCAAGGGCGGCGGTACGAATGCTAAGTCTAGTTAGCATTAGCACGGTAGCATGGATATTTGGTGATTATCAGTGAACTTACCACGGGACCGAGCTTATCCTTGGCTGGTCTGGTGTAAATATTAGCCCGCTGAGTGACGGCGGGTGCCCGCAGAGCAGGGGCAACACGGGTAGCGACAGTCCTCAGAACCCCAGACATGTTTATCTTCAGCAGTGTAGAAATGTCTCCTCGCCTGAAGCTGTTCTGAAGAGGAAGTAGAGCAGATGCAGAGGTCAATCATCTTCTTCCTTTCACCTGGGCTCTATGGCGATTTTCACACTGCCACCTACTGTCTTGGATGGTGATGTACACGCTAGCCTACTTTGAGGCATCATTGTGGCAGGGTACAACCAGTGCAGTGTATACATTTGTGTCTTTTTAAAGAATTATCAGAAAAAAATAAAATCAGACGTCAATAACAAGGCTACTTTACATTAATGATGCAAAAATATAGAAGATTGGGAAAGGAAAGGAAAGGAAAGGAAAGGAAAGAGGACACAGACCACATTCATTCACTCACTAGGTCTATATGACTCATCTAAAGTGTAACGAATAACGAACTTGGAGAGGCAGCAAGACGCCAAAGGGCGACTAAATTTCATATTTGCAAATGTACATTTTTGAAGATTAAAAAAAAACAAAACAAAACTGAGTTTCTTGTATTTGTGAAACAAAAAGAACAATTAGATTGACAATTTTAAGCCTAGTAAATGCAATCAAAACACTGAATAGGCCTATGTGCACAGACTTATTTTTATTTATTATATCTATTTACTTATTCTTCTGTTTGTTTGTGTGTGTTTTTTTTCATATAGCTGCTGTGTTCTCTCTCTCTCATATTGGCTTTATTGTTATTGGTCTGTTGTGGTGTGCATATGTGTTATGTAGGATATTTCAGCATTTTATTCACACAAATCTCTGGTTTTTACTTTTATTTATTTATTTTTTGAAGCAGTTATCTTTCACATATTGTCCTCCATAGTATTGTTCAGTCATCCCCCCTACAGTTTATTATATGACAAATACTATATATAGTAAATGACAAGTAACATGCATTATAAGGTCTGTATTAGATTATGGAAGTGTAGTGTGTAGGTCAGCTGCCCAAAAATGAAAAGATTAGATGTTATTCAGGCACAGGCATTAAGACTTTGCTGTAGAGCATATTAAGATCCTTAGCAGCATTACAAGTGGCGGTAGGTGAAATGACATGAAACTTAAAGAGTAATTTTTAGGTTAGCACCTGTATTAACTAATGTGCAGGAAAAATATATAGTAATGTGGTTTAACGGGTTAAATTTTTAATATTAATGTAAATTTCAGTCTAAACCCATTTTTTAAGTCCAGTTGCTCCCCCTGCCTCAAAAAGAGAAACTGGAACATGACATCACATAAGGGAGACAGATGTAAAGTCTACAGTGAATGATAGAAATCAGAGATGAGTGACACCTTTGAAATCGATGAGGAGGAAAACCCTATATATCTTGTCCACCCATATATCTTGTCCACAAGATATATGGACAACAACCATAAAATTTTGAGCCTGCTAGGCGTCCAAATGACTTGAGACAAGCAAGGAGAACAAATGATGAACCACAGAGAGAAACTGAGTTGTGGTGTGTGGAGATCAGTGGCGAGTTGGACGGAGATCTTGGTGAGGGAATAATAACGTTACCTACTTCTCTAACCACATTTTTTACTAGTTAATATTGGTTGCTCTTATTTATAAGTTAGTGCCATGTTATCTGTGTACTTCAAAAGTGTCATTCTTTCGCTGCTGCAGGACATATTGGTGTAAACAGAGAAGAGAATGGGAGATAAAATGCAACCCTAAGGGAGCCCTGTGTTTAAAATCAACGTACTGGATTTAAAACCATTCACAAGCACCTGTTGCGGCCTGTCCTGTAAAAAAAACTCTCAATCCATAAAACCAGTGACAGGGTGACCTGAAGCTCCACAAGGTGGTGCAGTAGGGTGTTTGTGCACAGTATTAAATGCAGAAGAGAAGTCCATGACTAAAATCCTAGTGTGGCGGTGTGCTGAGTCCAGGGGTGTGACCACAGTGTCGAAGAGGGTTAGACGTGCATCCTCTACCCCGCGTTTTGCCCTGTAGGCAAACTGGAGTGGATCCTGTCTCTCTGTCACCATGCTGGAGAGGTGGTTATATACTACTCTCTCCATACATTGACACAACACCGATGTCAGGGCAACTGGTCTGTAGTCATTCAGGTCCTTAGCATGTGTCTTTTTGGGGATTGGGATAATGCTGGTTTTCTTCCACTGGCTTTGAACACAACCAGAATCCAAGAGGCATGGTGAAGACCCCACTTAGCTGAGTGGAGCAGTCTTTCAGCACCCTGCCTCTGAGCCTGTCAGGGCCAGAGGTTTTGTATGGATTGACTCTGCTCAGGATGGACGTCACCAACTGTTCGTCTGGTGAGAGCTTGGTGGGATGGGCTGGGGCTAGAGGGTGTCCAGTTAGCTGGTGTGCTGCAGCTGAAGAAGCTGTTGAGCTGCTCTTCAAAGGAGGTGGGGTTCGGACAATCACTGCAGGTTCATCATGATGTTTAAACCCTGCCATGCCTCCTATGTATTTCCAGATAGTTTCTGCTCCACCTTGTCCTTGTAGTGGATCTTGGCCAGCTTGGCCTTCCTTCTGAACTCTTTCTCCAGCTCCCTCACCCTTAGGTTGTCTCCTTAAACTCAGCATTACCAATAATAGGAAAACATACAAATGGGCAGTGAGACAGTTGTAATGAGGAAGAAACTGTGGAACACCTGGCTTTCAATTGCACTCAATACAGTGAAGCTAGAAGATTACTGGAAACACTGAAGAATTAAGGACTGATTAACATGGATTTAGAAGATACCTTTTGTATATGATTGATATTATTACATTATCATATTTCTCTATTATTATTATTGATGACATGGCAGCTACATCAGATATTTATTATTACTATACATTAATACTGTTCCCCCGTCCAAATATCCAAACATGCACACACTCATATTTCACACACATTCTTCACCCAGCCTAATTCAGTTCTTATCCCCGGATTCTTACCATATCTACACATAGGCCTACATTACTGTAACTGCTCTGTTATTGTCTGTCTGTCTGTCTGTTATGTAAAAAAATTACACACACACACACACACACACACACACACACACACATATAGATGCACTTT
>OMKZ01045656.1:2106-14982 GCA_900302535.1 Neoniphon sammara | reverse complement strand
GACGTGGTCAGTAATTTCTGCAAGACAAAACCCAAAGCTACTCCATCAACTGGCTTGCAGACTGGCTCAGCGGAGTTTTAGATTAGATGATCTTTTACAACCATTTTAAGTACCAACAACAGTCACGTGCACAGACATTTTGGAGGGCAGGTGCTCAAGCCAAAAAAAAAGGGCACCCATCGCCAAAATTATTCATAAAATTAAAAACAATAAATAAATTTAAAAAAACAGGATATTTTTTACTTTTTAATATTTTAATATTTTTAATATTGTATGCTCTTTAATTACCAAATAATATATTAAATAATCAAAAAATATTCTAACTTAAAACTTATCAAAACTCTGCTTTTGGAGTCTCTCTTTTCTTGGCATTATGCTACAAATTTTGTAAATGAGATAAATCAATGTGCATAATAATCAAGAGTGACTTACAGAATCTCTATAAAGCTGACAACACATTACACTTTTTTTTTTTTTACTGTTTTCTGACAGAGTTGAAGCATAAGCATTACACTAATAATATACCACAGTATACCTCACCAGACTCATGTAGCTCAACCTAAGCAGGTCGGGGCAGAATTCTCACAAGAACGCAAATAAATGCCAGCCCCGTCAGATATCAAAACTCATTTGGTGGGAATTGATGACAGAGAGAGTAATTTTTATTCTTAAATACTGATCAATGAAGAAAGAATTGAGCTCCAGCAGGAAGGGCACTTTTCTCATCCAGGGCAAAAGGGCAGGTGCTTGAGCACCACTAGGGGTCTATTGGTGCACATGCCTGACCAACAATAATGTCTTCTAAGTAGAAATATTTTATATAAATGCTAAAGAGAATGATCATTTAAATGTTATCAGTCGGTAAAGTATTGCTATAATTTGGTGAAAGGCTTAATCATATTAGTTACAGCACCAACTTAGCATTATGTTACCTAATGAAAGCTCAGTTACCATTGAATAATTTTCCTCCAACCCGGTAGGTGGTGCTCTGTTGCAGAAAGAGTACCGGAAGTGTGGATGTTTTCCGCTAAAGGAACAGTCGGGAAAGCCTGTTCAGTCGATTTTAACGTTGCTAATATTGCAGAGCAGAGGTCTAAAATTTCTCGAGAATTTTCATATTAAAGTGTTTTATTCAGCTGGGTAACGTCATTGGCCGGGGAAATGGGCCGTAGTAGGAGTCGAACTCCGCCAAGACGAGGTGAGAATCTAAAAACAAGTTTCGAGCTAGCTAAGTTAGCTAGCTGTTAGCCACTTAGTGAATATTCGCAGACTTGTGTGAGGAGAGCTCCACTCCTGAAGCAATCCAGCTGTTTAATATTGCGTTGCTTGCCCGAAAGTGAGTGAACAAACTGTAAGATTTGAGGTTGGATTAAAATTAGTTATTTGGTGCATATCTTGAGTGCCTAATTTACCTGAATATCATAACAACTCATAAAGGTCTCTTTACCAACGATGTAACGTTACGAGTGCTGATGAGCAAGGCAACAAAAATTTGTCCAAATTTTGAATGGCGTTTGGTGTACGGTTTTCTCATGGGAGAGAGCCCGTGAGCATGTTAGGGTGTACCTAAAATGTTCTAAACCTCAAGAATGTAGCACCATTAAGGTCAAATCTCAATGTTCTGATTGTATTATTTTGTTATTATGTGTTATATTATGTTGTATTAATTTACCGATTAATTCTCTGATCATTTTGCTGTTCTGAGACGAGCACAATCGCAACACTTAGTGAGGTAATAAGCTAGGCCTAGAAAACTGTCTCAAGATGGCGCTGTTCTTGAGTTGCAGCTTTTACAGTCTATGCGTTGCAGCTGTGCCATCGAGGTAGCATACAGGAAAGAAAACAACTGAGTGTGAGTTGTCCTTGACTGAACTACAAGATAAATAATTGTCGTGTCTCATAAAACAATTGGAATGGAAGATTTATGTATCTTTTTAAAAGTATATTGTAGCATGACGGTAACAACCGATTATTTTCGCTATTGTTTATTTTATTATAATTATCACAGTGGTTTATTTTTATTATTATTTAATTCTGTATAAAATGACAAAAAATATGTCACAAAATACCAGAGCCCAAGTGATGTCCTGAGTCCGACCACCAGCGGCCAAAATAAATAAATAAATAAAAAAGAAAAGAGAGAGAAAGGGAGAAAAACAAAGCAAATCTTCATTTGTGAAGCTGGGAGATAAATATTTGATAAATGACGACTGCCATTAATCGACTGCCAAAATTTTAACAGTAATTTCCTGTATTGTTGATATCCTTGTCCCAACTTGTTTACTTCTCCAAAGTAAAGTCACACAAATTGTTTGAAGGAGGGCTTGGCTCCTTCACATTCATGTCACCTCCACAGGGTTCCACCAGCAGGGTATACAGTTTTGAAGCCAGATCCCCGATAATTTTGGACTGGATCTGCCTCTGATTTGTGCCGATATTTAAGATCTTAACTTATTCATGCCACACCCTCCCCCAATAATAATAATGATAATAAAAATATATATTTTAATAGGATATAGTCAGAGACACAACATCAACAGCACTTTGCTATTGATGACATCACAAATTTATTTCAAGAAATATAGACTGAACTTGCAGAGAATTCGGGTTAGAGCTCATAACCATATCAGATAAATATTAAATGAATTTATTTTTTTATTTACTTATTTATTCGTTCGTTCATTTTTTAACAAATCCTATGGACAATATATTAAGTGATAAAGGAGACTTGAGAATTGAACAACAGTTATGGCATTATTAGTCAAAAGATCGCAAAAAAGTAAAAGAAACAAACTACTAAATCATAACAGTCATGAGGATAAAAATGTTCCTGTGTACATTATGCTATAGCTAACATGTTGTCCCGTTGACTCGTGCTCTACAGAGAGGCGACGCTCTCGCTCGACTTCGAGAGAGCGGGAGCGAAGGCGCAGGGAGAGGGAACGCTCTCGTTCTCGCGATAGGGACCGAGATCGACGGAGGAGCCGTTCGCGATCGCCTCATAGGAGGCGTTCAAGGTGAGACAACAGCAGAAGTTTTACACCTAGTCACTCACAGCGGACAATAGCTCTTCAAACCAAGTGATTGTTTGAAGTATTTTTTCTGGATCAATGACTGCAGTTATCAGTCTTGCAAGTACATCCCAAGGTTTATTTTAACTTTGGCCCTCTCTTTAAAAGCAGGTATTGGTCAGTCAGCGCTGCTTACACAGATATGATGCATATGATACAGTTTGATTACATATTTATTGCAAAATAAATAACTAAATTCATTGTAGTGTGACATTTTGATCAGATTCCACACAAAGATTCATTAGTATGACAGCCCCCTTAGGGCTGTCACCGACTGACGTCAGCAGATGTCCGCGCGGACAGGTAGCGGACGTCCGCTGTGCAGCCAGATTTTAGTGACCGCGCGGACTGTACACTCGCGTATGCTTGCCACTGCGCATGCTCCGGGAGTTTCGCCTGTACTCACTGTTCATCTCTGAAGAATAGAGACAATCTAATGTGTACAAAGTTGTGGAGAGAAATTGCCCAGGCAGAGGGAAGAGGCGTGGAGGCGTGCAGGTAAAAGTTAAAGTATCTGCGAGGCAGACTGAAAGCCACTCAAACTTCATTAAACACTCACTAGAAACAGGATCCCTTAATTTAACTCTACCCTTAAAAATTAAGGTGTTCTGTGCATGGATGAAAGGAAAACTAAGGACATATTAAGGGCGTTGTGTTTCATTGTGGTAGTGGGACACTCTTCTTGTGAAGCGTGTCCCCTCGTGACAGCCAAATTCTAGAGCCACGTGCGCATCAGCTGTCGCAAGCTCGTCCCGTGCGCACCCGTTTTGAAGCATATCAACCCCTTAATTCAGATAGTGTGAGGTCAATTGTCATAAAAATATACTAAATTGTCTTTCAAGTCTTTTCCTTTGACACTGTGGCTCTCTCCCTCCGTTGTGGCCAGCCACATTTTTCTGGAACAAACTGCAGCTAGAGTAAAAAGCATTTGTGAATGTAATTTGGTGCAGGGCTAACTAGTCTTGATAACCCGTCTTCCAGCCTTATCTGTGTCCTTCCTGCAGGTCGCCTCCTCGACGCCACCGCTCTTCCTCCCTGTCTCCTGTGAGGCAAAAGGACAGACGTGACGATGAGCGGAAAGAGGCCAAGGATAAGACAGTGAAACAGATTCAGATTTCAGGTAATAGACAAATATAATGTGTCACATGCTGAAAATACAAGATAAAACAAGTTTGACTCAGTGATTTAACTTTTTCAATGCCAATTCCAATTTTGAGCACACCAAGTCTATGCCAGTATGCTTAGCTCTGACAGGATTGAATCAGCTTTGTGGAACATTCACTAATGAAGCTTCCAGATAGGAAGAAATCCTGCAAATTTGTGACAGTACACTTCACAGCATGATTTGATCTGCAACTGCGTGCTTTTTTTATTAACAGCGGAGGACATGCAAGGCAAAACAGAAGAGGAGATTGAGATGATGAAAACTATGGGATTTGGTTCTTTTGACAGCACTAAGGTGAGAATACAAGGCTGTCCCACATCGCTCATCCAGCCACAAGGGGGCGTAGTTCATTCAGGTTCCTAGGATGCTGCAGCCAAATTAAGGAAGAACATACAACTCAGTGGTGTTTTTGCCATTAGTTTACAAGAGGAGCCATCTCGTGGGTCAAAAGAATATACAGTTGTCATTTATTTATTCTGTACAGTCTGAGACAGTGAGTTAATGTGGTTTGAAGGGGTTGCAAAGGGCCTGCACTTAAAAGAGTGCTGAATTCTTCACACAGATTTGGCCAAATATTGTGTAATTAAGGAATAGTGGTAGTCTAGCTTTAATTAAAAAGTTGTCTCAGTCATTTCAGCATTTAACTGGATTTTTTTCCTGTGGTGCACAGGTACATAATGTGAAACTGTGTTTCAGCCATAAAGAAATCTGCTCTGCTCAACCCTCTCCAAAAGAGTCAGTTTTATGTGTGAGAGATAACTGTATTTTCAAACAGGGGAAGAAAACTGAAGGATCAGTCAATGCGCATGCTGTCAATGTGTCCCAGAAGAGAAAATACAGGTGCGTGAAGACCTCCTCATTTAAATAAATAAATGAATGAATGAATAAAAAAGAGTTCTCGGTTGGATGGAGTTGGTTATGTGGACAGTGCCATATCACAAGAATGCTGAATAGGGTATAGATGCATTTCTCAGCTTGTCTCTTAATATCTAGTTTTATAACACTGTCATTTGTTTTCGGTCACCTGTTATAAACGTGTTGTTGGGTTGAAAATGCCAACTTTTTCGGTCCTCTCACAGTGAGCGCTCTCAGCATCAACCACAGTTATTGCAGCCAATCACCTCTGCAGGTGTTTCAATGCAGAGATCCCGGCTCTCCTATTGGTGCTCGATGATGTAATGTGCAAGTGTTGCAAGGGTAACAGTGATGTAATGTTTTTCTATATTTATTTATTTATTTGTTTATTGTCCTAGGCAATACATGAACAGAAAAGGTGGATTCAACAGACCTCTGGACTTCATTGCTTGAAAGCATCCAAGATACCCAAGAAGTACACCTTTGATAGCTCTCCCTTCTCAGCTGTGGATAGTTGTGTTCCAGTGATTTTTGCTCAGTTAATTTTTTCTTACTGGTTTTGTGTGATGCAAAAAGTCTATATATAACTTTTATAACTATTAGTAAAAGTGTAAATATTAGCATTTCCGGTATACCACAGCTGAGTATTGATAGGAGCACCTACACAATGCATTGAACTATTTGTTATTGAGATGTGTTTTGATGTGTTTTCGTTGAAATAAAAATGTTCTAAAATTGTGTAGTTTGAAACATTGTATGATTATATACAGAAAAAATTTACTACCAGCACTGTGGTTGCAGTGTATGCCTAGACCTGCAGTAAACTACTGCTGTACACTAACGTTTTCATTTCATCACAACATACATCTGATAGTTTATTTGAACGAACATGCATCTGGTCAAAAGCAGTACAGGGTCAGCCAACACTAGCTTTCCAGCTGTGACTTATACTTTTCTGTTATGTCTGGGTGTGTGCAAATACGGTTTGCTTTATTCCTTTTTTTTCTTTGGGAAAAACACCAACACTTGATCTTGTTCAATCTTGATAATCTTATGATTTAACTCACAGTTTTATATGTTTTGTAATGGCTTTCATACTAATGAAAACAATGGGCGTAGGCCTGTGCAGACATGATTTCTCATTGGAAAAGCAAGACACACCAATAGTAAGACATCATATAAGACTGGCCAATCACTAGTCTCGGAATGAGACAAACAGCACTACGAAAACCAATGGCTGCCATACACAGGAAACAGCATGGCAGAGGGGTGTGTGTCTTATTAAAAACAGGGGTGTTGTCACAGTAGCTCGTGGCATATGTGGGCCAATCGGTACCAAGTTCATCGATAAGCAACCAATCACAGAGCGCCAGTATGCAGTGCGGAAACTGCGTCCATTGCGGTTCTGTATTGTACGCTATTGCGAGTGTCGAATGGAACCAAAATGGCTGAAATAGGCATCTAGTTGCAGTCATCGCCGACCCTTCCGGTTTGATCGACTGTGTCGACGCCCAATAGGATTTCAGTTTGTTATGTCCAGTACCCAATCATATCTCGGCACAGATAAGCTTTGTGGCAAAGTACAGTAGCTAGCTGTCGTCTAGATCAACAAGCCACTATTTTGGAAGCAGTTTGATAAACACTCACTGTGTTCCTCAGTTGATGTCAGTCGCTATCTGCTTTTCCGACGAGACGTATCACGCGTGATCAACGTTAAACCAGCACAAAACTAGCCAGCCAGATTGATAGCTCTGAACCGATAACGTTGGATGACATCGTCGGTGGAAGTTTAAGATAGCTAGCTCATTTTTTTCTGATCATTTCACTCCAGGCAAGTCTGCAAGAACTGAACTAGACATCGTTTAACTTACTTTAACTGGCTGATTATTTACGACATATGATCGAACTAGCAAGATCCCTTGTCGTTAATTTGATAACTTCTCACTAGCCAACAAGCCAACGTCTATTTTTGCCAAGCAGAACAATAGGCGACTGTCGTTTTAAATATCCAGCAGACTTCCTTTTTTGTTTTTGTCAACAAGCTGTTTTTTTCGGAGGCTTGCCAAGAAAACATTAACGCTAGTTGGTTAACATAGCTTGCAGCTGAAGGGGTAACGCAACCTTAGCTGCTGAAGAAGTGTCAGTGTCAGCCTTGACCAGCCAGCTAAACCCTCACTGGAACCATTTTAACCAACGTTAGTGAATAAACTTGCCTGTTCAGGTTGTCGAACTGATTGATGCTGTATCACAGACTTCAACTTAAATACCCGATTTGATACATTGCAAGCTGGTCGGTTTCGTTAATGTTCCTCTCGCCTTCCAAGCATTAACTGACACAGAAAAAGCAAGCCATCTGAATACAAGGCGAGCCAGTTGTAGCAAGTGAGGCAGGTTGTGTACAGCCACGGAATCCCACCTCGGATTGTTATAATATCAGTGTTATTGTTGAAAATGGCGGCGATCGGAATGGTGCAGATGTTGATCGAAGCAGCCGAGTTCCTTGATCGCAGGGAAAGAGGTAAAGTATCGCATTGTTAGCTACAGTCCATTTTTATTAACGAAATATTACCATGGCACACTCCCCTGATCGGACTAGTTCATACACCTGCCATTTCAAAATAAGCTATTTTGAGTCTAGTTTCTGCCCTTTATTGTTTAGTTTTGTTTTTTGTTATTTTTTACATTAAACAACTGGGCCATGCATAAAAGCAAGTGTGGGTTTTGCACAACAATACAGCAGGTCGCACAGCCCCCTAAAATAGATGTTATCCAAACACTTGTGGGATATGTGTGCACTTTTGATAATAAATGTGATGAAAGAAATAAAGCATGTCTGGCAGATGCAATCAGATGTGCAGAGAGACATTGTTTTCATGGAGGCTTGATCATGCAGGGCTAAGCGTGCCCCCTCCTTTTCTTCTGTTGTGGTTTGCTAGTGGGGTTTACTCCAGTTCAAGATGACATCATTGTCCAGGCTGGGATAAAAAAAAAAAAAACGTAAAAACATTTAGGATGAAATCCATCTATTGCATGATTGCAAACCAACATAATCACTGTTATTGAAAGCCAAAAATATTAAAGGTTATGCATGGTGCATTTTGCAGCTCTCCTGTATCTTTGGTCTGCTTAATTTTCACCGTGGCCATATTGTTTTGCATTACCAGATTGGCGAATTGCTGTACATGTGACCGATATGTTGTTTATGTGCTTGCAGAAGCTGAACACGGCTATGCCTCAATGTTACCCTTCACCAGCAGTAAAGAGAGGGACAGCCTGAAACGGAAAAGCAAAAGCAAGAAAAATACAAGTAGCAGGTAAAGATTTGTCAATTCTTTGTGCCCAGAAACTGTGGCTTTTTAGTGCTGCAGCATTGCAATCAACACACCCCTACTTTGAATGTGTCCCCATTGAAAGCAGGACTAATCCCTTGTCCCTAGAGTGGCAATTTGGTTTACAGGTCAAACATTTTGATTTGTTGCAAGTAGTGCTAGACACATATTTAGTCAGATGTTTTCTCTTATTGTAAAGTGTTCTCCATTTTTTAATCTTGTGTTCAGAAGTGTAAATTTTGCTTGTGACTAGCAGTTTTCAACCCTCACCTGCTTAAACTGACATGGAGGCAAATGCAAAGAGTTTGGAGAAACAGGTGCAGCAGTTTAGTGCCTAAAATCTTTAAGTCCACCCCTGGACGTGCCCCACCCAACTTGAAGGGTTGTAAAGCATCCAAAGCCTGACAGCCAGTCAGTCAACAACACCAGCATACTTAAGATTTACACAGTCCATCTGCGGATTTGTAGGGCATCGTAAACTGGCTATTCTCTCTTTATCACAAATGATCAGTTCTTACTATTTCACAGGCTTGTCATTTCACAGGTCATGTATGTAAAGCTGCCTGCATGCCTACCATTATGACAGGCTAACAAAAATACAAAATATACATTCAGTTTGGTCTCTCAGATCAGAAAATTGGTCATTTGAGACCAGCGTGTATCCCCACTTTTTTTTTCTCTGCTAAGCCCTGCTTCCTTGTGCAAAGCTATGGCTTAAATCTGTGTGTGTGTGTGTGTGTGTGTGTGTGTGTGTTTGTGTGTGTGTTTGTTGGGCGAGGGCCACGCTTTGACTTCCTGTGGCGTTCTTCACACAGTGTGACTGACAGCAGCAAACATCAGTCTGACTTGAAGCGAATGGCCACTTATCAAGGCAGACTGGGTCATTCAAGGTTGCTGCGAGAAGACATTTCAGAGAGGGACAGGCCCTGGCAGCTCCAGTCACCTGGACTGACTCAGCCACACATGCGTAACATTCAGACATACTGTACACGCATTGTTACAACACCTGGCACTGAAGAATTACCTAGCCAGCTGATCGCTGTCAGGTTCTCGCTGTGTGTTTATGGCAGCATTGTGACTTTAGATCGGTGTATAAGCACGGGGTAAAGCGAGGTCAGGTGCTTTCATATGGAGGCCCATGACCTGCCATAACCTCACCTTTCCACAGATCTAAAGATATGGGACTGCCATATACAATCCCTAAATGTCCAGAGTATTAGGGACGTCTTCCTGATACCTTTTGCACAATTAACACCTCAATTGTCTCAAATCTTAAAACTCCCTCTCTAATTTGTCTCTTTTATCTACATCTCCTATTTAATTGGTGTAGGTTTAATTAGAGAAATCAATATGGGATGATGACATTTACCTCATCATGAAAAGTGTGTTCCCCTCATATTTTGTATAGTATTGCACACGTATACCCCGCGACTGCCCTTTAAAAGGAATTTGTTATTGAAATATTTGGATTTGCATGTCAGCTGGGAGAAGGTCTCTTAGGCTTGACAGCATGGATGTTGTACAGTGACGATTGTGTGGTGTCCAAGATGGTGAGATTGTCCAGCTCCCCCGGCGCTTCATTGAAATTTTCCGTCCATTATATGACACGTGATGTTGTGTTTTGCAAGAGTCTACCTGCCTTCAACTTAGGACACGTCTTTACATGCTGAGCTGGCTTGGTGTCTTTAGACATGCCACGTGCAGTGAGGACAGTATGGGACTAGTTTGATGGATTAGGTCGACTACCAGCAGAAGTAGATTCGTCCCTGTCTCCTATCATACAGACGTCTGGTTGTGTCGTTCATGCCATCACTCTTCATTAACACCATTATTTTTGTTAAATTACGCGATTCTTCTAAGTGTTAGCTTGATGCTTTTTTCTTTTTTCCGGTGCCAGGACCTCTTTATCAGCTATCACACACTATTACTTGAGGGCACACTTGTTATTAATGCTAACTCCATAAAGCCCAGCTGATTGGATATGGTACTGCATAATGTTGGCCCTTGATCATTAACAAGCAGACCAGCACAATGACTGAGTGATTTGGCCCCTTTGGGGAGGGGTGGAATTTGGCCTGGAAGAGCCAATCATTAATGAAAAGGCATGATAGGGTTTTTGTTGCTGCTGAACCTTTGTAAAATGTAGGGCAGGCAGCCCCCATTTGAAGTCATTCGACCCGGTATGTACATCCAGAGCTAGAGCCAGCCCTCCAGTTCCTGTTGTTTCCCCATGGCGTGGATCTGTGAGTAGAGGGGGGGGGAAGGGAGTCACTGTGTTTTCTGATGTGTGTGTGTGTGTGTGTGTGTGTGTGTGTGTGTGTGTGTGTGTGTGTGTATGTCAGTAGTAGTGACTTCCCCCTCCCCCCTTCTCTCTCTCCCTCTCCCTCTCTCTCTCTCTCTCTCCCACCTCCTCCTCCTCCTCCTCCCTCTCTGTCTTTCCTGTTCTGTTCTCACTCTTGGCAGGCAGTGGAGAGCACCAGCTCCTCCATTACATAGATGGAGAGAATCCTCCCCCACCCTACACACACACACACACACACACTCACTCACTCACTCACTCACTCACACACGCGCACACACATACACACAGAGCATGTGCAGCTATGGTGGTGCCATGCTTGCTGTGCAGGCAAATGCAGCCCTCCCCTGCTCACCACCCAGTGTTGTTGTTTGGTCCATTGTGGTTGTCTTGGCTAAAGTGAGCCTTCAGATGAACATGGCAGTGATCTGCTGGATTAATCCAGTCTCAAGTTGAAGGCTGAGCCAGGGACCTGTATGGGAAGATTTTTGTTGTTGTTGATTTGTTTTCAATTCTTTAAGTGTCTTTACTGTACTCGGGAGGTCTCATAGTAGTAAGAGTGAAACCTATAATCAGAATAGTCACTTAATGCATTCTCTCACTGTGATCATTTTTGATTATTTCAATTATGTTGAAATGAAACTGTTCCTTATTTTGCTGCGTTCCCTGTAGAATCCCCTCATGAACTCTTGGGCATCCCCACATCCCATTTTGAGAATCTGACCTACACAGTGGCTTTTGACGTCACATCTCATTTCAGAATATCACGCTGGAAAAAACACTGCCAAGCAAAAGCCACAAATGCTGCGAAATTTTAGCTCCATTCAAGCAGCCACTTTGGCAGGTAACCAGCCAAACTCTCTATTCCAAACAAGCCCTGCTAAAACAGCGAAAGTGGCTACTGAATTCGGAATCCACCGGTGACCTTGACCGGCAGATGAGGAAGTGTTCATTTCCTTCCCTGCAACATATTAAAGAGAGCCTGAGGAAATAGGCATTTCTTCATTTTGCAGTGGTACAGTGCAGTGATTCAGTGTAATGGAGCAAAGATGGCGGCCTACAGCTTCCCATCTAGTCCTGGTGCTCAAGCGATAGACAAAGACTGTGGACGCTCAGTTGCCAATAGTAGAATGACACAGTGCAGAGCTCCAACATGTCCAGTGTAATCTCTTTACCCTAGCATTAGAGCAAGACAAAACACTCATTATTGAATATTACTCAATATTATTCACAATAGAAATTCCCATCCAATATCACTCAGTATTACTCAGTATGGAAATATTCATTACCTATGATGTGTAAATACCCAATTATCCAATATTACTCAATATTGCGCTATAATAATTTTTGTTTATTAAGTATAATTAAGAATAATTAAGACTTGTCCTCCAATATTACTCATTGTGGAAATACTGAGTGCTCTGTGTTGCTCCATAGGATTACTGTAGGATTACCTTTTGCCCTGTTTGTTGGACTTGGTGTTCAGTTTCAGCCCATCCCTGACCGGCCTACTGTAACCTATCACATGGGTGCAGTAGGTAGACAGGCACGTTGAGGGTGTTAGGGCCAGGACGGGGCGTGGACGAGGGTGGGCGGGGTCCCAGAGCCTCGCCACTAGCCTCAATAACTGGGATCGTTTCCCCGCTCGCACTGTTATGTCACCAGCGGCTGTCTGACCCAGCACAGGAATGCGGCCCTGGCTGGTGGGGCGAGAGAGACACAGAGAGACAGTGCCCAAATAGGCTGGCGGAGACAAGACGATACCCCCTGCTCCACATACACATACACACTGACACGTACTGGCACGTCCCCCCGTTGCAGTTACACCACACCACACGAGGGAAATGGGTTTCAGCCGTAGCCCTGCCGTTTCCTCTGCTAAGTCCTCTGTTAGAGGCAGAGGGTTAGATGTTTCAAAGGTTAGCATTGAGGTGAGGTTGTCAAATCTGGCAGCACCGTGGTGGGGAATCAGGGCTAGCGTGTGTGTGTGTGTGTCTGTCTGTGTGTGAGAGAGAGAGTGAGAATCCTCTGAGGCTTTTTGGCCCGGGGGGTGATGACAGCACTGGGTCCGGCAGAGCTGAAGGTGTAGGGGGGGTGTGGGGGGTGGTTCTATTCTGGGAGTTCAGAGGGGTGGAGGTCGTCCCTGGTGGGGGATGG
>OMKZ01045634.1:3816-21465 GCA_900302535.1 Neoniphon sammara | reverse complement strand
TAACAAGCACACACAGCAGGAGAGGGGCAGAGAGGAGCATGGACACACACACACACACACACACAAATACTCTCACACTCACACTATTGTAAGTGTTGCTGTTAATACAATAAAACTGTTCACACACACACACACACACACACGCACATCAAGTAGACCCAACTATATTTCTTCTTTCTTTCTCTCTCTCTCTCTGTCTTTATTTTTTCGATCATTTTCCATGTCATTTTACTTATTTTTCAAGATTATAGTTTCTGTACTTTCATCTCTCTTTCACAGAATAATTTTTGCCACCAAAATCATCTTTAAAGGTAGAAAAAAGTGAAGTTCCTGCAGCTTCTGTTTCAGAAAACATCAAAGTCTAATTGATAAACATGAGATTAGTTTACATTTTTAAAAGCTGAGCAATAGTCTCGCACTGCATTTTAACACAAGATTACTCTTTTAATAGAGTGACTTCAAGTTTAAGTCATACACACACACACACACACACACACGCACACAGTACATGAATGGCATTGCTGTAATAAAATGCTTACTTGTGTAAAAGGAAACACTCAACATAGCATACAAATACATCAAACAAGCAAGTCTTCACATTGTTATTGATCCTGATTCTTCTGATGGCACAAAAACAAATAAAAAACAAATCCCCAACTGTTGCATGTAGGCTGTGTAATCTTACTGCAGGTTCTGCCTGTGACAGTCTGAAAACTGACTGTAGTGTAAAGACATGGGCAGGTGAGTTAGACTAACAAGATGTGCAGGGCGTCACAAAGGGCTTCTATTCACAACGCTAAAGTATTCTAACATGTTACTTTTCTCTGCAGATAATGTTACAATGTAACAAGTTTAACAGCAGTATTGTTGTAGTTTATAAAGGAACATTCCCCATCATTTGTATCCAGTTACTTTCTCATGTCAAAAGCAAATTAAAGCAGTGACTCTTCACTTCCCTGACGCTCCACCTCGCCCCACACACACTGACCCTCACACCACTCATCCCCCTCCTCTCTTCTCCTCCACTCAGCTCCATTTAGATCAGGTCAGCCTCGCTGCCTTTCACCCATGCCGGCTGGAAGCGGCGGTGCCCAGCAGCACACTGTTCCCCACTATGCTCGGATATGAGAAACAAACACCAGGCCTGGCTCAAAGCCCCAGGTCCGCGGGTTGAAAGCCCGAACGCTTTCTAAAGACAAACAAACTTTTCCCCGAGCTCAGTACACAAGCCTTTTATGAAGCATTGAAGCTGCCCTTCTTTTGATGCCGTGAAACCCCCCCACTTCCAATTCCAAAATACAGATTAAAGACAAAGTCATGCGCCGCATATCAATGGGACTTCTTAAGCCTCGCTTTTCAGAGGCAGAGAAGGGGACTATTTTATTTTTTCGCCTCGGCACAGGGAAGTTTTTATCTTTATTTGTGAGGGCGCAGCTTGAATTAATCATAGTGTTTTGACATAGCAACGCCATTGTGCCCGCTGCCAAACTACGCTTGGTATAAGCTGATTAGCCAGGAGCAGTTTCACTCTGCTTTTAAACTTCAAAATATGTTTTGTGGTTAAAGAAGTTACCCTGTATGTTTTTCTGTTTTTTTGTCTTTTCCTTTTTTGGGAGCTTGTTTTCTTGTAGAGGCGGCCCATTAAACACTTACTTCAGACTCATGGCTGATACAGCAATTGCTTCTTTGCACAAATAAATCTATTCCCCAGGGTGTGTGTGTGTGTGTGTGTGTGTAGCTGGCTAGCTTTTACAAAGCTTTACAAGTGTTTCTTTTTTTTTTAATGTGGTTGATATTATTTTGGGGTCTTTTCAGTAGCTTTAAATCAAAAACGTAAACATCCGTTTTTTTCAGACCTCAGTGATATTTCTCATCTTTCCATGTGAGATTCCTGCAAATTTAAGAGTTAATGTCAGATTTTGAAATGAGCAAAGTGTTTGTTGTTAAGACAGGAGAAGTTGTGATGTATCACATTCATACTCAATATGACATGAAAACCACTTGTATGTCAGCATGATTTACACTGTCTCTTATATTGATAAGGAGAGATAATGCTCGATCCAGGTGGGGAAAAGTGCTGAAAAGCTATTCAGTCCTCATATTTATGGCTCATATTTTAAGTAATACACTATCACTGTACATGTTGTGATGCTGTATTTTTTTTTCTTTTTTTTGTGCAAAATAATCTCCTGTACAACTGACAGCCACATTGCCCTGCCACTCCCATCATGCATCATATTAAACTATGAGAAGAGTCAAGAAATTAAAGGAAAAATCCTCCCTCAGATCCGCTCACTGTCAGATCTCATCAATCTGTGATGTTTAATGCATCGCAGGAGTTCTTTTGTGATGAAGTGTTGTAATTTACTTCTTTGCTGAGCCCACTTTCTCTCAGTCAGCTTCTCCTTCAGTCAGTGATTTCAGTCTCAGGTCCTCGAGCCGCGGCGTCCTGCGGGTTTTTGATCCCTCCTGGCACCGAGCCCTTCAGGACTGGAGTTTGATAACCCAGGCCTGCGGGGTTATAGACGCTGGATTGTGACTAGAGGCTCACCAGTTTGAATCCCTAGACGAGCTGGGAAATTGTGGTTGTTGGAGTTACGCTTCCCCTTCACTCGAGAACATCCAGCTGCCCTTGAGCAAGACACTTAAGCCCCATCTGCTCAAGTGTAACCACTCGGTAAAAAACTGCGTGTACTTGGCAGCTCGCAGGTGAACGTGTGAAAACTGTGTGAATATGATGGAAAAGATTGTTACACGGGGACAAATCAACCTTGGGCACTGCGGTCTGTACGCTCTGATGAACGCCATCAGCCAAAGCATATTGTGTTTTTTTTTTTGTAATAAAATCAATGAAGACCTGATTTATTTCTCCATGCAGTGCTGCCTTTTCTTCCTTTTTTGAAATGACCGTACATTTGTATTTGCCTTTTCCTGCATAAATGAAGGTTAAAGAAATATGTTTAGGCTCTCCAATTACAAAAAAAAACTTGTATTTCTAAAATGTTAACATTTCAGAAACAAAGCTTTGTTTTTAGCTTTACCACCATGCATTTTTTTAATTTGTTCAGGTTGCAATGGGCCAAAAAGTCAAAGCCCTGCCAGGCCAGAAGTCACACTGGTCCAGCTTAATTCTTCCCTGAGCCCAATGCTTAGTAATATTTTTTAATTCTGAGACTCGCCTGACCCATAAATTTTCCCACAGAAAATATATTGTGATTCTGCGGAGTGCCTCTGAACGGCTAGTGAACTCCAGCGGCTGCTTAATGAATAAAAGACATACTTCTCTGACGCTTGCCCGACCAAAGCCTCCCCCTGAGACTGGCTTTTTCTTGACCCCGTCAGCATCCATTTCACATCTCAACTGACACACTGTGGAAGCCCGTGAACACGAATGTTGTGCCTGCCTCCCCGCTACTTAAAATAACTCTCCACTGCAGCGCACAGCCCGGCCCGAACAAACCCACTGGAATAATTGAATTATCTGAGCCTGAACTGACCCAAACCCATGCGGTGGGGTCGGGCCCGGTAGGGTTCAGGTTGAGAATTACAAACTCCACTTTTTGAGGCTTTCATAAGACTGGGATTTAAAGGGATAGTTCACCCATTTTGAAAAACATGATATTATTTCGTTTACCCTCTAGCTATTATGCAGGACAGTGGTGGTGCCTCTCATTGTTACCCGGTACCGGAAACTAGCTGGATGCTCCAAATGCTAACCGTTAGCCACCTGCCACTGAGTTGTACTTCCCCTCGGCTGACATTCTAGTTGAGAAATAAGCAAAGTTTGGGTTTGATGATGTGTTTCAGATTTTTTTAATCCTAAATGGCGTACAAAAGTTGACCGTTATTAAAAAGATAAACAAAAATCAATGGTAGAACTGTTTTCTTGTGTGGATCTTTTTGCTGGATGTGCTAGCAAACATGCTACTTCACCCTGGCTAACATTCGTAAAAATAACTGACCAGCACAGAGAGCTGCGACACAAAAACATAGTTCTGCCGTTGATTTTTGTTTATCTGGTCAACATTTTAGCACCATTTTGGATTACAAAAATTCTGACATACATCATCAAACCCAAATTTTCTTTATTTATCAGATGGAGTGGATTAAGGCAGTTATTTTTAATAATGTTATCCAAGGGGAAGTATATCTCAGTGGCAGGTGGCTAACAGTTAGCATCTGGAACATCCAGCTAGTTTCCGGTACTCAGTAGGGATTTTTCAAAATGGGTGAACTATCACTTTAAAACCTGAAAAACATCCAGACTGCGGTTAATGTGTTTTTCTCTGGACTTTATACAACTGTCTGCCACCTTGTCTCCTCCAGGTAACTACCAGCTCTCTCCCACCGTCAACATGCCGCAGGACGACACCGTCATCATCGAGGACGACCGGCCGCCTCTCCTGCCGCCCCACCTCTCCGATCAATCATCCTCCAGTTCCCATGACGACGTGGGCTTCACCATCGAGGCGACCCCGGCCTGGGCCAAAGAGCTGCCCAGCCACAATGAAAGGTTGGCAGAACTTTTCCTCTTTTCTTTCTCCCCTCTGAGTCTGTTTTTTTTCCCCTCACTCATTTTTTCTCTCTCTCAGTCGCTTGTCAAACGCTGTAGGAACACTTCAGCTGAATGTAAAAAGAAAACGTTGCATCTAGTTACTATTTCAGTTTGATGTTCCTTTGAATTTTCAGCACCACTTTTGACTGGCTCCATCATCGCTCCGCTCACTTTACTTTTGCTTCCTCTTAGATCCTGAATTTTGGACAAGCCAGCAAGCCCAGAACTTACTGCAGGAGAATTAGTTCTGTTGAATTTTGCATACTAAAAGCCTGAAATTTCCACAGGGTCAGGCTGTCCCCCGTTTGTGTGACTGTGTGTGTGTTTCCTGATTGTCCTCTCATTCAGCAGGTTTGCATGCACAGTCGCAATCGGACTAAAGTCTTCAGCTCGAGTAGGTCAAAGATCAGATTTAATTGGACGATGTTGTCCCAGTTTACATGACTCGGTCAAAGAAACGATTTACTGATGGAAGCAGGGTAGCTAGAAAAAAAAAGTTGTTCCTTGTTTTTTTGTCCATCCGTGTATTTAAGGATGTCCCACTCCTTAAAATCCATCTACATGAAGTCCGTCTGCTCGTCTGCCCAAAAATGCACATGCAAAAATACTGTTTTCAGCTCCTCATTCAACCTAAATATACCCAAATAAACCCAAGTGACATTGAACCCCACGCTCTGTTGTAGTTCCTATTTGCATGGGAGGCCACATCTGATGGTGACATTGGGTGTTACTTTACTAAAAGATGGGCAGGAGTTTGTGTTTGTATACTAGTAATAAAACCTTTTTGCACTTTTATTGCATTAGCTGGTTGGTTTTCGTTATTTTTTTTTCTTCACAGCAAGTCCAGCTGGATTCAATACCAGGCTGTTTACCCCTTTAGAAGTTTTCAGAGCCAAAAACAACATTGAGATACCAGAGCTGGTCATGGAAGTGCTGAGGCTTAATGAAGGAAAGTCATGGAAAGGTCACAGAAGAGTACATCAGGGCCTCAGTGGGAACCGTGTCAGCTCTCTGAGGATGCGTTTAACAAATGAATGTGTGGGTCTGTTTGTATGTGGAATTAGAGCGTGTGTGTGTGTGCCTATAAAAATGTAAGGATTTGTGTGTGATTAGGAGGGAAGCCAGGCTGCTGTAATCATCAGTGTTTTTCTTGAGTGCAGCCACACAGCTCTCTGATGAGAGTCTATTCTGTACAACCTAATGACTCCCAGAGTGATCCCTCTTTCTCGCTTTTTTGTCTCTCTCTGTTTATGTTTCGGCCTAATTGTCTTTTTTCCCCTCTCTCCTGCTCTCCCTCTCCCTCTTTCTCTCTTTTTCATCATGCGATTTTTCCCCTCGTTTCTCTCCGATTGCTTTTGCGTCATCGTATCTCGTTCCTCTTTTGTTCGCTCCTCTCGCTCTTCTCCGCCCCTCGCCCACTTGTCTGTCTCTCTGTCGCTCTGTATCTTTTTTCCCCTTTTCTTTCCACCTTCCTCTCACTGCTGTTTTTCCGCTCTCTATCATTTTCTCTCCCTACCAGCTCTGTCTCTTCCTCTCCTCCATTATCTTACCCTCTTCCTGTTGCTTTTCTTTCTTCTTTTTTTCCCCACTTTCTCCTTCCTCTCATCTCTCATCCATCCATCTGTTCCTTCTTTAAGCTCATGGTCATTGGAGAATTGTTTTTGCATTGTGTTCCCCTGCACTTTTTGACATTTTATGGCACTATTTAATGGTATTTTACTGACAATTTATTGCCATTGCATTCATACATGGAAGGGCGGTTTCTGGGTTTTTTTGTTTTGTTTTGTTTTGGTTGTTTTTATGTCTCTGGTTGGTTTTGTGTCTCTTTGTCTTTTAAGTTGATGCATCTATTGTCTTTGGAAAATGAATAAAGTCTGAACTGAATTAACTCTTCTCCCCCTTCTCCCTCTCATGTCCCTCTCTCTGCTTTTTTTAATTTCTCTTTCTCTTTTCTTTGGCTCCATCCCTCCCTCTCCTCCCTTTCACGGCCACTTTTTTGTGGGAAATCCTGTCTTTCCTTCTCCCTCTTTCCTGTTCCTTGCACTCCTTTCTCATCCCTCCATCCCCTCTCCTTTTTCCCTTTCCGGTCCTCTCACCATCTCCTTTCCTTTTTTATCCACTTTCACCTTCTCTCCCCCTCCCAACACCTCCTCCATCCCTCTCACCCAGCTGTCTGAGTCCGGACGAGACCGATCCGGACGTCGCGTTCCAGAGGGAAGGCTTCGGGCGCCAGAGCATGTCCGAGAAACGCACCAAGCAGTTTGGAGACGCCGCTCAGCTGGAGATCATCAAGACACGCAAGTCCAAGAGCATGGACTTAGGTACAAGATCAAAAACCTGAATCTGCCCCCAGGCCTTGGGTTTAGTCACAGTATTTCTAGCATCTATCAGTTACATGCCAATTTTATGATTAGAACTGGTATATCTGACTTTGTTCCCAAACTGCACGGTTCTTGGTATGATGTTAAAACCTACATCCATCGTCAATATCTGAATTTTATTCATAAATTTCTGGTATCTATGAATTACATATCAGTTTTAATTTTAAGTTGGAAATAATGAAGTTTTATCTCCCCAAGTTCAAGGTGGTTGATACAAATTTTAGCTTCTATCCGGACTTGACAAGCTTATGTTGCAGTATCTCTTCAAGGGCATAACTATAGGTCCAAAAATAAAATTTCCGCCCACCCACACATATCGAGTTCTCTCATAATATTTCTGCCGTCTTTAATTTGCATATCAATTTTAACCTGTTTAAACGGCATATAATTTAATATTTTGTCACTCAGTCCAGGGGCAGAGGTGCAGTTCTCCTCCATCTGCCTTCACTGATTGGCTTCATCCATTCACACCCTGCTTATCTAACAATTACACATCAATTTTAAGATGTTAAGATATTATATGTTTTATAATGGAGTTGTCCTCCCAAGTCTAACAGCACTTCCTGTCAGCCACCTTTGCTGATTGAGTTCATCCGGTTTTAGCTGCACAGTATTTATTATCAATTACAGGTGGTTAAGATAGGATCTGTTTTAATATAATTTTGTCGTCACAATTCCACATAGGTGCAATGTTGAATCTGCAGTGACTTTCATTGTTTCAGCTTGTCCGTTATTTTCTTAGTTTTTCAAAGTTTAGGATGCAGTTTAATGTCAATGTGCCTTTCCAAGCCCAAGGTTGTGTGTCTGGGTGCAATGCTTTCCCTCAGTCAGCTAATGATGCCGTTCTGAATATGATATGAATAATTATCACTCGGTATAAAGTTGTGTCACCTTAGGGACATTCGGCATAGTAAACTGGGATCGGCCTGTCTCCAGAATCAGGTCAAACAGAGTGGGAAATCTTTTTTTTTTTTTTTTTCTACAGTGACTGGTTCAGCGACATCATGAAAATTCAAATTGCCTCGCTGTCACTCAAATCAAATTGCAGCAGAAATATTTTCCTGTAAACTTCCTTGCATTAATTCTGTTGACTTATGTGACAAACCCCACCCATCCGGTACACCAAGCCAGTTAAAACGAGCGCTATGAATTATTTACAGTCACTATTTGTACTCCTGATCTTTTTTCCCTTCAAGCTTTTAAATACTTAAATACTTAATTCCCCCTTACTCAGTCTTAAAGTGTGGCACTGCACACTCGAGGTCCTTCTATGGGCTCAATTGATAAACCGAGCACACTTCAAGTATCTCAAGCTATTTCAGTGAATATTCCTATGCAATAAAGTCTAGTGTAGCCTTGAACACATACCCCAACACCCCTCTAATGTTTGAAACATGCACCCCGTATTCAAATGTATTCCACCCTCTTGCCTTCCTGTGTGAAACCAGACTCTTCATCTCTCACCAAAGTCAAGAACTCCACCGTGTTGATTTCACCTTGAAATGGCTCCGTACAGATGCTGATTGCTTTGGCTGCAGCAGTCTCTCCCTCTCTCTGCTCTCACTCTCTATAATCATATCTAATCTTCCCGACCGGATTGCCGCTCTGTGCCGTGTTGATATCACAACATGTCTGATTGCTATCCTCAAACCTTCTTTTCATCCCGCCCCTCCCTGCCTTGTCTCGCATGGCGTCCGATCCTAATTGAGATGAAGCTGTTGTGATGTTTGCAGCGCTGCCTGGATGTCGCATGTGGAATGTCGAGAGCACTAACCTAACCCCAAATGTTTGTGCCCACCCTCTCTCCCCTCTTCCTTCCCTTCCCTTTAACAGTAGCCGATGAGATTAACCTCACTCCTCGTCCCGAGACCAACACAGGTAAGCACTGGTGCGCCGCAAGGTGCAATGGGAAATCTGCCTTCATCACCATCACCTTTCTTTCTCAGAATGCATCTGAAAGACCTGGGGGTATAAAACCATGGTGTGTGAGTTGTATATCAAAATAAAAGCCCCAATAACATCTTATGTCTACCAAAAGTAAATTACTGTTTTGAGGATAGTTAACCATGTAGTATCTTGTTATCTGATCAAATGCAGTACGGTATATTTTTTGCAGAGGATATCCATACCGATGCTCTGACAAAGTTCTTTAACCAAAATCTCAGCAGTTTTGTTAATAAGTGTAAAATTGCCAGCGTTGCCACCTTGCCAGAATAATGCCAAAACACATTAGGGGACAAAATTCCTATTTCAAACTATGTCCAAGGCGAAAGCTGGCTGTTTTACTTAATATTTTTGGATTTAGTGTCAGTGCCCTTATTTGTTGAAGTGATATGGAACAAGTTTGAAGCTGCTATGAAAAATGTTTTGTATTAGCTAGCTTAGCATTTTAGCAGTTGGCATTGAAGTTAACATCTCAGATGTGTCTCCAGTCCTTGTTTGATAGCAATTGCATATTTAAAAAGTAGATTAAGTCAATTCCACATGTAAAGTACCCATTCTATGGTCTTTCTAATAGTCACATTTAAATGATGAAATTATTGGCAGGAACGGGAACCAGAAACCTCGTTCATTTCTGCCATGTGAAAAAATAATAACGCAGTCTGATGTGTCCTGGAAGTCCTGACCATATCAGTGGTCTGTGAAGATGGTGTGCAGGAGTCTTAATCCATTTTGAACCCTTGTAGTGTGACTTACCTTTTGCAAAATCCATACTTGGCCAGAACTCAAGCAGCAGAATTTAAAGACAAGCAGGTCCTCAGTATGGTCTCATTTCTGTCTTTGCCATCCATCCTTTCTTCCTTTAGTGTTTGCATCATAAGATACATGAGCCGTTTTGATTTGACATGTTGTAACACTTTCTGGGAAAGTTTAGGAGCTGCTGCAGCAAAATCCACATCGACTTTCTCACCAAGAACTATGAAAGAGCTGGAACTTGTCTTGGTGTCACTGGAGCAGAGATACAGTATATTGACAGCTACAATCGAAACATTTCATAGACTGACAGAAATGGAGCTGGGACAGAATACAGTGCTGACACTGAATCATAGGTATCACTTTACAAATACATCTTCAGCTGGGTTTCTTCCACATTACACCTCAAAAGTTTCAACCTGCGCCCTATTGCTCATTTGTGTAGCGTCCCATGTATTTCTTTATTTATTTTTTGCTCACTCTTGACAAGACAAATTTGTCAGCCTGCAGAGCGAAGTGTCGCAGTCCTTGCGACAGTTTGAGGTCGTTGCTGAACACGGTTGAGAAGCAGGCGGGTGACTAGAGATTTGATTTTCCCCCCCTTTGCCTCCGACGCGGCCGCAGTGCTAATTGTTTTGTGTGAGCGTGTGTCAGATGTGTGTGTGTGCGTGCGTGTGTGTTCGTTCATGTGTGTGTGAGGGGAGGGAGAGCGGAGAAAGCACTCTGTCCTTGGCTAAGGCATCGAGCTGACAGCGAGTCATCCGTCATTGTCAAGTCTTGTGTGTTTTCACTGTCACCTCGACTGAATAGAAGGCCCGCTTCTGAAATCAGCGACTTAGCCAACAGAATGGATTCTGCAGAAAAAAAATAAAGAGGCAGAGAGAGAGAGAGAGTTTTAGAGAGTTTGGGAGTTGAGCTGTCTCGGGGCAGTTTGCAGTAACTCTTCCAAGTTTGGCTGTGGGCGCTCACTCAGTAATAAAGAGTAAAGACTGAGACTCACAGAGAGGAAAGGCGTGAAAAGAGGATGTAGACTTGTGGAAAAGCACACACAAACAAGACTGAATGCGTCACCACTGTTACTTTTTTTATTTTTTTTTTTTAATATGGATAGTTGAATCAGTGCTTCATACTTTTGTTGAAACTTCTCAACAGTGTGTGGGCAAGCGTGAAATGGAAAGGAGATTGTTTCCAACTTTGTGTTTTTTTGTCAGGTTATATCATGACTCAGCAAGGAAAAGATCATGAGCGATATATTTAGAAATATTTATCATCCAAATGGTGGCAGCAGATGAGTCAGCTGTACCTCTGAACCACCGAGAACAACTGCACAAAACAAATGAAGCGAAAATGAACTATTTAGCATATCATTTAATCTTGAGTGTTAAATTCTTACTTTTGTTAAACAGGCAGCAAGTCAGATTTTTGCTGCTCTGTAGCACAAATTGACTGTAAAATACTGATGTGGGGAGTTGATATGATCGCTGATCAGTGGTAATGACAAATAAACTCAGTGATCTCACCAGATACTGAGATTTATTGTTTTCAAGTCTTCATCAGAGACTTGTAATAATAAGTTTTATTGACGTTACAGTTTCTCCCAGTCACTTTATGCTCATTTAAAAAGTTGGGAAAAAAAGAAACTGCCAGTCGTGTGATCACTCGCTTTCAATGCAAAAGAAATAAATTTTCTTGAATGAAGTTGAATTATCCCGGAACAAGTGGAGTAACCCGCCTTGTCGAAAGGCATTGCAGCTCAATTTGAAGAATATTCTGCATTTGAAATAATAATCTCACTCCACGGGCAGATTTTTTTGACTCCAAATATCAGATCGAATGACGCATTAAGCTGGACATTTTTTGCAGTGTGGACACTCGGAGGAAAAGAGGCTTTTCTCCAGTTTGGAACCCAACACCTATTCAATATCCCAAATGTTGCAGGCCTAATAGATTTCAGGCTGTTTTCTTTAGCGTCCTGGGTTTATTTTCACTTCCAGGGCCCCTGAATTACTTTCCTGCCTCTTTTTAAAAGCCCTACTCCCGACTAAGTATCACTGATCCATGGTCCATTTAACGCGGCCAAAACACAGCCGTCCTGCTGAAACCGAAGACCGCGACAGCTCCGAGCGAGGGGAGAGATGCGAAAGTGTAGCCCCGCTCTCCTGTGCTGTGATTGGCTGAGGGCGTTGTTGACACAGGGCGGCGCCACATGTTGCACAAGGACACTTGAGTGGCGGAGGACAATACGAGACTGTTAGCTACTGTTAGCCCGCAGTGTGCAGAAGTCCATTCAAACTTCACACCTCACCGACACGTCATAAATCCACGTGTGGAAGTGGCTCAGGAGTGAGGCATGACAGATACACCGGGAGAGGCCATTTATATCCATTGTGTGGAGGGGAAACATTACATAAAGTTTATAATAATAATGTCTGGTTTATATTTTTGGGCAATATTGGTTCACCACAGATATGTATTGGTACTGGAATATATGTTGGCCATCCAATATGTCAAAACAGACAGAACATACTGCAGGAAAAAGCACTAGAAGTCATTTAACAACAGCAGAGTCCGTTTGTACAGCAGTGAGTCGGCAGTGTTGTGTGTCACAACTGAGCTGATGGTTGATGATTAAATAATTATTATAAATAGTTATTGTTATCGTCCAACTGTAATTTATCAAACTTCCAGTATATATCTTAATTATAGCTATTATAGCATCAAATTTGATGATTCCTTGCGTCAAATGTGTGCTTTTATGGGAAAAAAAGCCCCATATATTATAAGAAGTTTTTTACTCCCAAATACTGATGTCTGTATTGGCCCAGTCTGGCTCTAGTTGTCATCATAAGGCAAACAACCACCAGTAGAAACACAAATCAACTATATTTTCACAATATGATTTTTCAAAGTCTTTATTTTCATGTCACTCATCATTTGATCTGACTTATTTTGATGTATAAATTTAGATCACAGATTTAAAAAGAAATTTAAAATTGAATTGTAGTCCCTTCAGCAGTTTGAATCGTGGTGTTACTCTGTCCAAACACACTGCCACAAATGATGATAAAATGACCGGTTGCCAGGTTTGAAATCTTCAGTTCAGTTTTTTTTCCTGTTGTGAGCTGTGAGTATTGCCTGACAAATTAAGTTTGGCCTGAAAAATATTTAAAAAAAGAAATATTAGAGTTTCGGCTGCCAGCTATGCCTTATAAATTTCATGGTTAGTATTTTTCAAACCAAAATTGTTAAATGGCATCTCCGTTACTAGTTATGTTTGCAGCACAAACAGAAATCTCATCTCCATGTTATGTGAAACTCAGCTGTATTTTATTTATTTTTTTCCCCAAAAGAAAAAGTTTTATACTAGTGACCCGATGCCATTTGTCAGATTCCTAACACAGCGTGATTTTTTTATTCATTTACCTTTTTTTTATTTTTAAGACTGAAGTGTGACTGGCGAGCAGCGTTCGGCGAGGCTCTTAAATAAAGTGGGTGTGCGGCGTGAAAAGCCCATCAGCCCAGATCTCAGTGAGACGTTAAGGGGACAGGACAGGCTGATGAGAATGAATGGGAGGCCGCCAACCCACGAGCTTGTTCACTCTGCATGTATTCAATTTTCCACTTCTCTTTTTTTCTCCCTTTCTTTATATATCCTCCTCTTTTTTATAGTCTTTCTTACTCTTTCCCTGCAAAAAAAATAAAACAAAACACAGTCAGACTTGGCAGTAAATTTTTAGCTCGTATCCAGACTTGCTAACCAGGATCTTTTCAGTGAAATTATCTTACAGCACTGGCAGATCATTTGGCTAATTTAAATAAATTTCACTTTGTCTTCGGTACAATTTCCCTTGTTTGAAGCAGATGTCTTGAAACAAGTACATTATCCGTGCAGAGAGTAAAATTTACTGTAATCAGCAACAGTGTCTGCCAGTGCAGTCAAGATAATTTGACTAAAAATAGCCTGAAATGCACTTGATAAGTCAGGGTACAAAATAAAAATCCCTTGCCAATTTTGTCATCTTGTAGTTCTTTTATTTCCTTTCTTTCTCTCTTTTTTCATCTCTCCTACCTTTGACTCTCCTTTTTCACTCTTTTACGTACTTATTCTAATTTTATTCCCCTCTTAGTTTCTTTTTTGCTCTTTTATTGCTCTTTCTCTCTTGCTTACTTCTCCTCTCCCTCTGCCTTCTCCTCTACCTTCTTCCACCTTCTCTTTTTTATTCATTACCCATCATGCCTTGTGCATTTATACGGCCTCCTTGTAGCTCCATAGTGACAAACTCACAAGATTAGGACTCCTCCATTTACCCTCACATCTTACTTTTTTAAATTTTTTCTCATCATACACCTCTTCAAGTTGTGAAAGGTGCCATATGGGGAATTATGCCCACACTACCGTATGAATAGTCTCAGTTTAATTAAGCTGTCATGTTTCTCGTATTTTGCTGATGGTTATTTTCATTCAGAGCCACCTCTTCTAATGAAAATCATGGTCGATCAGGAGGAATTGTCACACACACCCACACGCGCAGAGAGCCGGCCTCCTACTTGGTGAAACAAATGGTATTCTGGTTTGAATTCATTAGTGGTGCTTATTGGTCCTTTGAGGACTGGCCTGTTAAGGGAGACCCGTTCAGTTTCTGTACCTGCTCAGTCCTTCTTGTCAGCCTGTACCTGCTGGGCAGAAGGCTGGGAAACACCTTCAACAGGTCGCTGTGCTGTCACACACAGCGATTCAGATTCATGTCTTTAGGAAGTTTAGATTCTCTAGTCGTCCTTACTTGTGTGTCTTTGTGCTGTTGGTGGAAACCCAGGTGAACATGGGGAGAAGATGTAAAATTATGAAGATTCAAAGACATTATAATTTACCCAGGTTAAAAGTCATATTGTTTAAAGCAATACTCTTTTTGGACAAGATCCCCTTTTTATTACTTACCCAGACTGAGACAAGATGTTTGATACCATTTTCACTTCTGTACATCCACTGGTTCAGTTCCTATGGTTAGCATTTCATGTTAGCTTAGCATGAGAACTTGAAGTCTATAGGAGTCATTACCTGAGTCTACAAGAGTATATTTCAAATACACATGATGCATTTGGTAAATGAGACAGCTTTGGATTAGCTATAAAGTTTGTTTTTTTTTCTTACTTTGACAGAGCTAGGCTCATGACTCCTGTAGACTTCAAGTCTTTATGCTAAGCTAACACAAAATGCTACCCATAGGAACCGAACCAGTGGACATACAGAGGTGAAAATGGTATCAAACATCTTGTCTTAGTCTGGGTAAGTCGGAAAAAGGATATTTTGCCCAAAATGTTGGAGTATTCCTTTAAATACCTCATGAATGCTTCTACTTACTCAAATGCCCTATAACATCTCATTTTATCTTATCTCATGTTTGTTCTCCTATACCACTGTGTTCTTCCATGATCCCTCTTGGATCACAGGAATATTGTAAGGCCTTGACCCTTGCACGCTTTTTTTTTTTTTTTTTTTTTTAATGTAGGTCATCTAGGAATTCAAGCAAATTCCTCTGTTGCACTAATTGGAAGTCACTCTAAAGAGGAACACCAGCTAAATGCCTAAAAATATAATCTGATTGTGCTTATGACACAGCAACCTTCAGTAGAACTTGCGTTAAAACAGGGACTTATGTGTAGCTGAAAATAAACTGCTCAGAAGAAGTGCTGTTGCTACATGAAATCACAGAGGAAACACTAGAAAGAGTCTGAGGTCATACTTGGCTAACTTCAGCCGCTGGTCATTGGTGTTGGCAGGAAGCATCCCACTGTGAAATGTGTGTCATCTTGCTGAGTCCACCTTTATGCTGAGATGATTCTCTCTCCCCTCATCCTCTCATATCATCCTCTTAAGTCATCTTGTAACATCACTCCCACGATGATGTAGTTCATCTCTTGTTCTAGTGCATCATCCTCCGTCCTCCTCTGTCCTTGAGAAGATTTTAAGCCAAGTCTCAATCACAAACAAGCCCATTAGATAAATACTGATTCTGGACAAACTTGCTTATTTAGATCAAGTTTATTTAGAAAAGGATATAATGGGGGAAGGGTCCATTATTAAGGGGAAGTTTAAGTAAAGATTCTATGGGTGCAACAGCTTAAAATGGAAACAAAGTGAGAGAAGGCTTTCGACTGATTCTTCTTAGCATAATGACAGACTGAGCTGCTGAATTCAGGACTTGCATCATAAAGATATAAGCAAAGAACTTCTTATCAAGAAAACAGAACAAGAGTCCCCAAGTAAAAGTAGAGATGAGACCACTCTTACTTCATATTCAAGATATATTGGGACAACTTTGAAACTTTCCTGGTGAAGTAGTTCTTATTTATTGCCTTAAAATAGATCGTGTCTCAAAAATTTGCCTGTAGATCAACATACTTAAGTATCCCTCTTCCCCCGGGTTGTTCGACCAAAGATGCATTAGTTATAAATGTATTAGCACAACATGGGATTTAACCTACAGATGTAGCCACTGATGAAGTTCCACTTTTTACTGCATTTCTTGCTGAACTACTGCTTTCCCCAAGAGAAACTGCCTCGCAAAAATAAAGTTTCCATCCTTTTCAGATGTCAGAACTTGCTAAAGAACTGACTTCTTCAATGGCTACCGCTCTACATAGTGCTAATCCAGAATAGATGGGGGATAAATACATTAATGAGTTAGGTTTTTTTTTAGTTTTTTTTATTTTTATTACATCTCTCTATGTCCTCCTACCCACAGGTTCCTCCACCAAAGACGTTGGACCATCTCTCGGCTTGAAGAAGTCCAGCTCTCTTGAGAGCCTCCAGACGGCCGTCGCCGAGGTAACCCTCAACGGGGACCTCCCCTTCCACAGGCCCCGCCCTCGTATCATCAGGGGGCGGGGCTGCAACGAGAGCTTCAGGGCAGCCATCGACAAGTCCTACGACCGTCCGGCCGCCACGGAGGAGGACGACGAGGGCATGGAGACATGTAAGACGTCAAACATTCACCAAGTTACTGCAAGATGGCAGGTTTGATCTCCGAAAAGAGCCAGTGTTTCTATCAACTACCGGATGACGCGTCAAAGAGTCCGACTCTGGATAGGAGCGTCTGCTAAACGTCTCAAATGTGAAATCATGCGTTGTTGAGTTCAGTGACATTGCATTGTGGGTGACTGAAATGACATTGACGTGGATGTTACACTAACAATGCACTGATAATGCATAACAGCAGTGTGTATTGGAACTAATGGATGTGTCAGTCACTGAAATCCTGACGTGGCGTCCATACTTATGCATGGGAGTGACAGCGGTGTGACTAACGCTGCATGTCTGGCAGTAGATTTTCTCAGCGCTTGTGGCGATGGCATATCGCTGACTCAGGATGTGAGCGTTTACTGTGTTTAGATGCTGTCAGATGCGCCGCACTGTAAATATCAGGCTTTTTAGACAGGACGAGTCGGGAATACGGATAATGCCCCACGACAGATTATCCTGTCAGGAAGTGCACTCGTGCATTAAGTTGCCTCCTTCTAGACAAATGTATAACTGTTTTTTCAGTGGCGGGGATCGGGAAGGTTAAGATATTCAAGGGACGAAGACAAGCTGTCAGTGCCATTAGGTTAGGACAGAGCAAAATGCATGAAGTGACCTTTCTCTTTATCTTTGCTCTTCAGTTTAACAGCAGTCAGCAGCTTTTTTACGTAGGTCTTTATGCCAGGAATTGATTGTTTTTGGTGGGAGATTTGGTGCACAAAACACAAAGATAACACATGAAAGCATTCAGAAAATTGAAAGATTTTTAAAGATTTAATTTCAAAAGCCTTTACATTCATTTTACAACCACAAAAAAAACATTGGGCACTACAACGTTTTTAGTGTTCAAAGTCAGTATCAAGACTGGTAATAGGTGTGAGACTATCTTTTTGACCAACCAGGGGTTTTGTTATTGGTTTTGAACGTGCAAATCAGGGCCTTAGTCTCTAAAAGCACATGGTCAACCAAGGATTTACTTAAAAAAAAAAAAAAAAAAAAAG
>OMKZ01045631.1:1818-11919 GCA_900302535.1 Neoniphon sammara | reverse complement strand
CTGTGTGTGTGTGTGTGTGTGTGTGTGTGTGTGTGTGTGTGTGTGTGTGTGTGTTCATGTCCACACACATGCATTACTACTCCTGACCTGAATCTCCAGCAAAATGATATATAAAGAACAAGTCTGAGTTTCTTCAGAGCGAGGATATTTGGGCCGGTCCTCGCTTCTTTAAAGGAATATTTCACTCAAAAAAAAAAAATGCTTGCGTCAGCACACTGAGGCAGGGTTCACAGTCACCCACAGGCATATTCTGGAATAGGTTTATTTAGCAGTTGTTGGGGAAAGTACAGTGGGGCGTTCTGAACATACAAATGGAGAGTCAAGATTTGGATTACACTGCATGAAGAGTTTGAGCATTTTTTTTTTTAAACGGATGTTTTCCTTTTTGCTGCTGTTTGCTGAAACCGCCGATCAAACTCCACGCAAACAAAAATGGCTGCAGTTTTTGGAAGCTGAAAAAGTTTCGGTCGTGTGCTTTATGACAACTTAGAGTGAGTAAATGACACAAATAACATGGTTTTGGGTGAAGTATTCCTTTAAATGTCCAGTTAAGGGGGAGTTAGGACTTGGGTTTAGGGTTAAGGGTAAAACTAGGATGAAGTTTGGGAAAAGGGTTAAGACGGGGAGTGACTGCACTCAATGAAGGTCTTAAAGTAATGTAATGGAAACGTGTGTGTGTGTGTGTGTGTGTGTGGCGTGTGTGATGGATTCTTGTTGGCACCTGCCATCCATAGATTGTCACTTTAAAAGAGAAATTGCTCTCTCCCGCCAAACGACAGCATGAAGAAGACAATCACAGACAGGAACTTACTGCTGCTCGCTCGCTCTCACACACACACACACACACACACACACACACACATATCCATCCACGAGGAGGTGACAAGGTTGGTCACTTTAAACAGACAAGGTGGGTGATGTTGTGGTTAGATTACTGTAGAATAAAAATATTACAACTGCTGTAGCAAGGTCGCAACATGACTCTCACTCGCCGACAATTTCCATCTTCCTCTCCCTCTGTCTCTCTCTCTCTCTCACATAACCATTTCTCCATCAATATTATCAAGGTCACATCTTTAGCAAATCACCATCCTTGTCTCTTATCTCCCCGTCCCGGCTCTTCTCCTGCCTCCTCGCTGCTATTCATTTTTCCGCCGGCCCATTACCTGAAAAGGTCGTTACCCGAGTGCTCCTCCGAGAGATGAAGTTTGACTTTAAAGCGACGCCGACGCCGCAGCCGGGCCGACACGAAAGTCGGATATCAGCTGTGATCCTCCTCACGTTTCAATACAAATTATGCTCTACAAGATATATTAACTCCCCCTCCCCTCCTCCTCCCCCCCAAAGGAACACCTCAGTTTATTTCCATTCCAATTTGCACCAAAACACAAAAAAGTGTTTTTACAATCAACTACTGTCACTGTAATCTACAAGCTGGGTGCATTTCTTACCTCAAGATACTGTTTTAGCATTTACTGCCTTGCATTGTTGACATCTATTTCCCACCACAAACAGCACTTTCATTTTCACAGCTTGGCAAAGCAGAAATATTCCCCTTGTTTGAAACGTGTAGGTAGCTTGTTTAAATTCCTAAGGGAGCCCAGCTGCGGCTTGTCAATAGACCAAATTTCATTGTTTTGTGCAGACTAAACAAGAATTTGCTCCTACATCCTCGAAACAACCCAGGCGTTTGTGCATTATGCTGAATAACGCTCTCAGTTTCTCTTTTACTCACGAGCAACTTTTTCAACAAGTGGACAAAACTCACTGCACCTTCAGCAGGCTCACACCTGCCTTCATATCTCAGAGGTAACTCTGCTTTCTCATGAGTGACCATGGAACGAGCTACCTTAAAGATTCTGCAGGCAACTTTCCTCCCAGTTTTGACAAAGCACCATGCAACAACGCATTATGCAATAACGACGCATTTTGTAATAACTCTCAAATGTAAGAAATGTTCCCTCTATTATGTAGTAAAACCTGCATTTTGTAATAACCTGCCACATTTAGCAATAAACCCCTTGAATGCAAAATGGAATCAATTTTTCCACATTTTGTAACAACTCATACATAATGTGGTGAATTATTACATTTCTTCTTCAAAAAAAAATGCCACCCCCGTATTATGTAATAATCACCGCATTATAAGTTATTACAAAATGCTGGTAAATGTATTACATTTACCAAATACCAGGCTGTGTGGGTGTTCTTAAATAACTTTCCATTTACAAAATGTGTCGTTATTACATAATGCGTTGTAACACAAGACCATTACACACAGAGGGTCTGAGCCAAACTAAATGCGCTGAGAAAAAAAAATCTGCTCTTCCAGGCTGCAATCTCATTTATTAAAATCGTACAAATCAAACAAACAACCACCTCGAGGAAGCGTCGCTACCTCAGTGCCAGCCTTGTTTTGTGCACATGCACCGTGCACTGCTGCCGTGCACGCTCGCTTCCCCTCCCCAGACAAACTTAACCTGCGGTGAACGGCAGAGAACGGATCTGGGATCTTGCAAATTCCTGCTCCCCCATAGCCTTGGCATCGGAGCCGTGCATGCAGGTAGGAGGGACTTGGAGGAGGTGCTGAATTTTCAACAAAATCCCATCCATTCTGCAAAGTTACCTACACAAGCTTTGATATAAGGGCACACGAGCACAGAAAATTATTTAAAAGTGCATGTATCAATTCTGTAAGTTCAGTAAAAAAATAGAAAGTTTACATGGGGGGTTTTGAAATGAAAACCTTCAAACCCTCCATTCATTCAGGAGCATTTCCCCAATGCAATGAAACACTCAAGTCAACTTGAGCCTCGGGGAAATGCCTCTACAAGACGGAGAGATACAGAAATAACACTGAAAGACAGACTCACAGTAGGTGTCATTAAAGCTTTACTGCTGATTGCTACTGGCTTCAAAAGCAAACACCCACCCCTTGAAAAAATCTACACACAAGGCTAAAAATATGCACACAAACACATAAAATCCCTGACACAAATGCATATGCACAAGGACACATCACTCTAAAACTCACGCGCACTGAAAAATATTCAAGTGCATTAAATTTTTGACTCAGGGCCAGTCAGTGAATCATTGGCAAATGATGCATGAACACACACACACACGCAGCGAACTTCAGCAAGGTAAGATGGAGAGGCTATTAGGTGTTAAACTCCTCAGTTATGCTCTTTGAATTCTATAATTAATGTTTAGACTCTCAGGCAGGTGAAGGTGAAGAGCTTTCCCGTGTACCTGCTCACAGTCCAAGTGTGTGTGTGTGTGTGTGTGTGTGTGGGTGTGTGGGGATGTACCTGCTTGGCCAGACTGACGGCATCGGCGTGAAGTCGGTCTCTCAGATGAGGGTCCAGTTGAAAAGCTGGTGCAATCTCCACAACCTTCAAAAATAAAAACAGAATGCAATTGATAACGCCGCACTGGCAGCACCATACGGCTCAAAGAAGCACTCTATTTACAATGTCAAGAGGTTTAAATTAAAAAATACAACAATGACCAACTCATTGCCTTCAAAAGCGAGACTATTTACCAATTTTTTTTTTACCATTACTGCAAGATCTGAATGAAAACAAAACAGAGAAGTGAAATTTCCAGTCCAAAATACTGGTATTTTAAAAAGTAAAATCCAGAATACAAAAGCCTTTAATTTTGTGAGCTAAGATTTTACACTTGACATTTTACAAGTGTAGTACTAAGGTTTAGATAGAAGCACCACCCGAAGTTTTCACTCCATGTTAGCCATCAGAGCAGGTGTCACAACAGCTTTAAAGGAATACTCAGTTCCTTTGGTTAGCATTTTGTGTTAGCTTAGCATAAGGCCTTGTAGTCTACAGGAGTCATTAGCCTAGCTACATCAAAGTGAAAAAAATAAACATTACAGCAACACTAAAGTTGTCTTATTTGCATAATGGATCATGTGTGTTACACAGTAATGAAATACACGATGAACTACATGTTCAGTGGTTATAGTTCTTACCATCTAACTTTTCCAAAACAACCCTTGTTTTTCTTTTTTAAATTCCAAGACGTGTATTTCAAATACATGTGATACTGTGTAAATAAGACAGCTTTCGAGTTGCTGTAAGATTTGTTTTTTCACTTTGACAGAGCTGGGCTAATGACTCCTATAGACCTCAAGTCTTTAAGCTAAGCTAACACGAAATGCTAACCATCAGAACCAAACCAGTGGACGTACAGAGGGGAAATGGAATCAAACATCTTGTCTATCTCTGGGTTTTTCGCCCAAAATGCTAGAGTATTCCTTTAACAAAAGACAGACAATATGCATTGAGTGATTTCCAATCATATTCAGCATTTCATTTTGTCTGGTCTGAACTCCTGGGTGGGTGGTGTTTACAGTTTTGAGAGCTGATCTGTTTCGTTCCACTGTGTCAGACAATTTCAACCTATCCAGGAGAAATAATTGAATCCAGTTCAAAACAATATGACCCGTGTCTGATTAAAAAATAAAAAAAAATAAAAAATAAAAAAAAGTAGATGCACAAAACTTGATTAAAATTATTATCAAATCTTATAAAATAAAATGAAAAAACCCCATCCAAGAAGTATAAAAATCACTTCCAAGACACCCTGGAAAAGCTAAAAATATCCTATTAGGGCTCCACAATGCAAAATCTATTTCAGCAAGAAACTATTCTTGCTCCTGAGATTCAAAAAGATCCTAGATTAAGGGCAAAGGCAGATTAAGACTCGCAGAATCAAAGAGCAGCAGCGCTGGCATGAACACTGCCACTAATATGATTATCATCTATAATTTGATTAAAGGGAGACAGAGAAAGTGATGAAAATATATGATTAAAACAGCATTGAGGTGACAATATGTAATGAAATATTACACAAGATAATCAGCTTTTTCTGATGAAAGCATTGTCATACTCAGCGATTAGACGACAATTCCTACTTTCCTCTTTCATGTGGGTATTCAGATGTTTCTCTGCAGTGCAGGAAGCAGGTGAAGCTGAAATGCTCGCATTCATTTTCCAGGAACAGCCTTGACAACTTGGGGACTAAATGGCTGAGATTTATGACTTCCATTCATTAGCGGTGGCTGATTCTGCCCAAGAAAACATGGCTCTGCTGATCCAAGATGATTTGGCTGAGAATTATGTAAAATTTTGCAGTTGTTGCTAAAGACTCCCATTCACGCAGCATTAGCAGTGGCTAAATTTTATTGGGATATAATCCTCTTACCCCCTGCTGCTCATGACATATTTTGCCTCTACCCAGGGCTTGTCGTTTTTAAACTGTAATAATCTTATTTATTAATATGTTGTTTAATTGACCTGTTTGGGTATACAAAGCTAAAATAAAACAAGAGGGCTTTCTATATAATCAGCAGAATTTGAGTGGTTGTGGGTTTGAATCCAGCTTGTAACCTCACACAAAGGCCGCCGCCGCCACCACCACCCTGCAGTTCATGTTTAATCAGCCAGACACGGCACAAATGCCACGCTGATAATCTTAAAGAAATTCCGTTGGGCTATGTGCATTTTAAATTGAGAATTTCACCTTTTGGTGTCTCCGCTGAATGGAGCAGTCTCTCTCGTAGAGGTGGATGACATTGCCGTATTTATCGCCTAGGGAGAAGACACAGATGTGGGTGAGACCAAAATGAGGGGTGTAAGGTGGGAGGGGAAAAAGGGGGAAATGAAGGAGAATCAAAGTAGGAACAGAAGGAGAAGTAAGGGTTGTGGAAGGGCTTAATTAAAGGAGGAAGGAGAAAAGGAATGAATGAAGGGGGCAGGAAGGAGAGAGAAAACAAGATGGCGGAAGCAAATGAGAGAGAGAGGGATGGCAAAGGTGTGAAACAGCAAAGGGAGAGGAAAGGGGGGAGGCAGGAGAAGGAAGGGGGGGGAGTGGCCTTTAACAGGTAATTCAGAAAACTCACAAAATCCCCCACATGCCCTGCAGACTCTAATTAATCACAGTGAGTACATATGCGAGAACACACACTCGCCGAACCACATCGGGGCAAATCCATACACACACACACACACACATCAGTGAGACATACACACAGAGCGGGAATATATACATGTGCAAATACTCATGCTTGCAAATGCACGTCAAAGCGCACAAATACAAAATTACCATCAAATGCACAGAAAAAAATACACACAAACCGATGCACAGGCTTCCTATAAGCGCGAGTGTTGGATTTCAGTTCTATAATATTGAATATAATATATACTTTCTCCATAACGAGGGGGAATAATAGCAGGCAACGCTCTGCTGGACGATAAATCTCATTGACACACACACACACACGTTCTGCTCTGACACAAAACACCTTTTATGAGTCACTCTCTCTCCCTTGACAAAGACTCCAGTATGTACCATAGTTTTTTTACATTCTTAAGTCAGTACAAATACCAACACATACCTAAAGGCCGACATAAAGACCGTGCCGTGCACTTACCCAGGATCTGTACTTCAATGTGTCTCGGCTTTTCAATAAACTTCTCAATAAACAGAGCTCCGTTCCCAAAGGCTGTCAAGGCTTCAGAGTAGGCCCGCTGGTAATTCTCCTCAAGTTCCTGACAAACAAAAAGAAAGAAAGAAAGAAATACATGCCTCAGTTATCTTTTAAGGCCAGGCGGGGCCAATGAGACAATTTGTGCGGTTTTCACAGTGGTTTGTTTACACGCTTCATAGTCATTTAATTTCTGCATCGGGTCTGTTTCTACCTGCCTTTTCACTTGCAAATAAAGTGATCTGAATTGAACTGAACTGTTATAGTTCAATCTATTTTCCCTTACTCGTCATTCATGGATGCCAGGGTTCCCACACATTTTCACACACAATATTTTAAAACTTTTCCATGACTTTTCAAGGACCCGTAATAAAATCTCCATGACCGTTGACAAAATATAAGCACAAGAATAGAAGTGAAATTGAAGGAGCGTAACATGTTACGTTACGCCAACAGCTGCAGAAAGTCGGACTTGCACATCAAAACATCAAGCGGAAGATTATCCATGGAAGATTACTGTGATTTATTTCATTGCAGACAAGAAAATTAAATTCCAAGACTTTTCCAAAACTTTCGATGCTTTTACTTCATTTCATGACTTTTCCAGGCCTAGAAAATTAGATTTTAAAATTCCAGGACTTTTCCAGGTTCTCCATGACTGTGGGAACCCTGGGATGCACTTTCCGCTACTAACATTTTCTTTCCTGTATTCCATTTGTTTTTTCATGATGTCATCATGTGTCACTTCAATTTTTCCTGTCTTTTCTTTTTAACTGAAATATTTTTATACCCCCCCCCTTCAGGAATCAGAGGCTTCTCATGATCTGCAGGACCGAGCGCTAGCAGGTCAGGCCGCATCGCGCCGAGGGCACGACTCAATCTGTCTACTGCCTTGCCCGGCCGGTCCAATCGCTTCCGCAGGGGCGAGACTGAGTCACCACGACGCCTCCGCTCGGTGGCGAGCAAACAAGCCAACGTTTCGCCAAAGCAGCTTCTCGGAAGACAAAGCTGAGGGGAAATGGGGAATTCCAGGAAACCGGCGCGATGACCACACTTGGGTCAGAGACTGTGCTGCTGTCTGATACGTTGAGACAGGCGGCCAGGCTGGAGCTGGCACCCTGGGAGGATCAGATGTTGGAGGGCTGAGACAGGAAGTGGGCCAGGCAGCAGATTTAGTGCCATAGGCGGTGATATGCCGTAGAGGTCTCCTTCTGCCAAGCTTACATCGCTGCAGAGAGAGCAGCAAGTGGCTGCGCGTCAAAAAGAGCAGGGACTGGTCACCCCTGTTGGGTTTTGAGGGCGTGATGCGGCCCAAAGAGGAATACAAAACACTCCAGCATTCAGCTCACCTCAAGAATTGTAATTTCTCTTCCGTTTTAGCATTTTATGTGCAAATTAATAAGTAAGCACTGTAGCTACTTCCTGGAAAAGAAACTGGCAACTGCTGCATAGAAATAATGAAATGCGCCCTCACTCAACACTGAAGGGCACTGAAAGAAGTATTGTCTTACTATCGGTATTCAGCTGGAGTAATCTGTCTAAAGAGGGAGAAAATACTGTTGGAAAATTCAAAGTTGACAAACTTCCCTCTGCATTCCTCTCACATCAGTTCGGTCCGTCTGTCAGTCTGGGCCACTGGAGCCTCGATTCGTGCCAGTCTCGCTTTCTCTTTTGGTACGGCACATCAGGCGTCAAACTCCAAGAGCAAAAAAAAAAAAAAAAACTGGCAGGTTAATGTGCCTTTGCTTATCAGCAAACATACATATCGCACAGACCAGGAAATGTTCTGAGACGCTGGGCTCTCCTGGGGAACTTCAGCATACAGATGACCGACCGAGCGGCGCTTCCTCTAAAAATGAAAAAAATAAAAGAGTCAAAATTTTTCAAACTGACTCTCGCTTTTCTTGGCTGCTTCCACGGTGCAAAGATCCTTGAATTCCCCTCACATCACTTTGGTCTGCTGTCAGCTGGAGCTACTGAAGCCTGCGCGACTCCACTGAATTACCACAAATGTCAACAACTAATTAATTGGATTGGGGTACAACTCAGAAAAGGTCATACTGTACTTTCCAGTGGATAGCTGACTTGTGTGGCTCGGTGAGTACAATACGGCACCAACGCTGCCGTCCCATGTGGGGTCCAATGGGTAACAGCGCTGACATCGCCAGGGTAAAGCGCTCCCTCTCCCCGGGGGCCATGCATATTAAAAGCAACACTGCAAGACACTTTGGGCAAAATAATCCAAGGGGCATTTTGTATTAAACCCCTTTCTCAAAACAGGTAAGTATGATTTTTTTATGATTTTTTTTTTATTATCTAAGCAGTTGTATCAAATATGTATCATTTACGCGCTTCTTTTTTCATAGGGTGTGATGACATCTACATTTACACATGTTCAGCCAATTCTGCAAAATATTGTGATGTACTGTGAGATAAATCACACTGTGACCCATGTACCATGATACACATTGGCTTTGTCCAGACACCCACACCTGGGAGTCTTGCGGTCTTCTGAGGAAGTGTGGAAGACTGTCCCATTTCTGAAAATGGACAAGCTCAGGTGCACTTAATTCACACTTAAGGGCTAAGTGTATCCCACAATGCATCAGGATTTTGTATGCAGAAAGGAGCGATGGGCAAAAAAACAAAAACAAAACATTCCAATGTAAATAAGGTTATGCCATGTTATTGAATTGGTTGCTTATTTATTGACGCCTTTATTTGCACATTTATTACTTTATTTTTGATATTGGACAATGATTTAATGCTTCAAGTTTTAATGTTTGGATTGCTGATTAACATTTATTCAGAATGTCTCCTCTTTATATCGTTCTTTGGTCATAAACATCTGTAACCGCTGCCTCAAACGGAAACATCTTCCTTTTTGTCAAGCGCATCCCGATGCATGATGAAAAAACCTCACGGCACTTGTCGTCTTTTTGCCTGCTTACACACTATGGCCAGATCCCAGAAACGAGTCACACAAGTGGCCACTTGAATAGGTACAAAGACTGCATGTGTGGGTTTTGGGACAAAGCCATTGTAACGTGACATCCTTGCCCGGCCCTAGTTGATGCCTTTAGGAAACATCCTACCTACGCTTTTTGTCTCCTGCAAACTGATATTGTCACCGCCTCATCGTGACCGAAGAACGACGCCAGGAATTTGTGTTGCTACAAATGCAGCAAGAAGAAGACAGCGTTTTCTCTCAGTTCCAGAAAAGGTGACTTTTTAAGACAATCCAGGACAGCCGCAATATTTTAAGACATTATCAAAATGTCCAGGACTCAAGCGGGAGAGAAAGAGGCTCCAACACGCAGAGGATCAGTCAGAGGCTTCGCCAGGTGACAGAGGCAATTTCAGAACACACACCGAAACACACGGGGTGATTGGCGGGCAGAGAGATAAGGGGCCTGGCTGTAATTTTCTGGCAATTTCACCTTGATTCAACACAAACAGAAAATTAATGAAAATGAAAACCAGAATTGGAGATGCAGACGTGAAAACGGCCATCGAGTCAGGTTTGTTTTCTCTTTGCCAGGACAGGATTTCTGTTGTGAGGAGAGCAAAAAAAAAAAAAAAAAAAAAAAAAA
>OMKZ01045625.1:2432-12508 GCA_900302535.1 Neoniphon sammara | reverse complement strand
CTTGTAGCGGTTGGAAAAAGCTGGACTGGAGGACATCACTGAGATGTGAGAGAGCTGTCACGGAATACCGTAAAACTTCAATTAAAATGGCATGCACCTATTTGTTTGTTCACCTTGCAGTTTGCATTTCTTAACCATTTATTTTTGCAGTCTGTCGTTTGCCGCTGACTCTTTTGTGTTGTAGCCTTCTGATAGCACATATTAACAGAAGTGTTGCCAAGTCAACACCTGACCAGTCAAGATCGACGGCCTTGCTAGCTCCTCCTAAAAGTTCCTGGAACTCATATTTAGTATCACATCCTGAGCAGAGACTAAATCAGGTTCCAGGAATTTTATCTGGAACCATGTCGCTGCCAATGGAAATTATTCCAGAACCCATGAAATATCCTTCGCGACATGGCACAGTTAAAAAGGGACAATAGTAGCAAGAATAGCATACACTTAGTGGCACAACCTGGTTGTGGGTATTCTGGCTGTGAGGACAGGACCCAGATGGAAGACACCACAAAGAGTGTCTGACAGTGATAGAGCTAAGATCCTGTGGGATTTCCTGGTCCAGACAGATAAACAAGTACTGGCCAACCCACCAGACATAGTGGTAATAGACAAGAAACAGAAAACAGCAATGGTGATAGATGTAGCAATTTACAGGGACAGCAACATCAGGAAGAAGGAACATGAGCAGATGGAAAAGTACCAGGGACTGAAAGAGGAATCGGAGAAGAAGTGGAAAACCAAGGCCAAGGTAGCCCTAGTGCCAACAGGAGCACTCGGGGCTAGGAACCCCAAACTGGGAGAACGCCTCCAAAAGATTCCAGGAACAAGAACTGAGATGTCTGTCCAGAAGAGCGCAGTGCTACCAACCATTACGATACTGCACAGAACCCGCAAACTCAAAGGTCTCTGGCAGGTGACTCGAGATTGAAGATGGTACCACACCACCTACTTATATTCTATATATACGTATGTGTGTGTATAGATATTATATTTTCAACCCTTTAAGCAGAATACTTTAGAACAGCAATTGAGCAAATTATTAAACTGACCAATGACACAGGTCCTTATGATTCTAGAGTCTTAAACAGCACATGAACTTAGGACACATCTATTCATTCAATGTACGTATATAAGGGAATATAGTGAGGGGAATGGTGACCTTACCTCTGAGGAGCGGAGGGGGTCGGCTGGCCTTTATCAAGTTGCTCTGCGCCAGAGCGTCCACCATCCAGGAGAGGGCACCGCAGCAATATTCCAACTATGAGAGAGACACACAGAGACAGAGATGGATGATACTCACAGTGCTGAGCAAACAGAGCTGACAGCTGCAGTCCATATGCAGAGAAACCAGACACACAGCCCCACCCTGCAAGCACACACACACACACACACACACCACACACATATATGCGAGCGTGCGCTCAGGCACATGCGGACAACAGACATATATGCCTATATGCATAAATAAATATATACATACATAAATATAGTGTTCACTGAGCCTTGGTTAGGCTACTTAGAAATTGAGGAACACGCACTAAGGAATCACATGCACTGACCTCTGCCTCCAGCACCCTCAGCCTTCGGTCATGGTCACGGATCTCTGACATTTGCTTCAGTACACTGTCCACCCTGCAAAACATAAGCTGCAAACTCAGCCAGTCACTGTGACTCCGTCTTAGTTCTGATTCAAAACTGAGGCTCAGTGAAAGATCTAAGACTTGGAAAACACATAGGACTGAATTGATTTTTATATTTTATTTTTTTCAAATTGTCTAAACAGACACACACCAAGATAGATATATAGAGATATACAGTAGGGGTGGAACAATAAATCGATAATGCAATATATCGTGATACTTCCTCTAGTAATACCTTGCTGGTACACTTGTGCCAATATTTTTATCAAACATACTGGCACTCTGAATCTATGTATCTAGTTTAATGTGGTTGTGAATAATATAAAATATTACTATGATTATATAAATATGAGTATCTATATTACATTTATATTAATATACAGCCTTTAATGATTATAATTCAAAATTGGATTTTATACTTGCCTTTTTACATAAAACATACATATGTAGATGTGCATATTACAACACTAAAAAACATGACTGATTCCTGCTTGTTGAAAAATTATCTTTTTCCAACTATTTTTTTTCTTCCAGTGTTACAGATATTGTGATGTATCATAGCTGATTATCATACCATCGTTATCGTAGGTAAAATAGTATCGTATCGCAAGTTAACTAGTGATTCCCACCCCAATATACAGTATATACATATATAGATACATAAATATATATACACACACATGATCACAAGCTACAATGGTGACAGAAGCAGCTTACTTGACAGAGGTGCGTTTGAGTCGTGCTGTGTCACTCTCCCTCTGTCGTTTATTCTGAGCTGACAGAAAGTTTTCTTTCTGGATGGCCTCCCATGTGTTGAGGTGGCTGGCCTTCCTGCCCCGCAGCTCCAGAACTGAGGACGGAAAAAGTTGGGATGACCAGTAAAGGGATTGGGTAAGGGGGCAAGGGAGGGAAAATTAATTTAATGCTTTTTTGGATAAAATACTTTCTAACTTACCCAGACTGAGACAAGATGTTCGATACCATTTTCACCTCTGTATGTCCACTAGTTTGGTTCTGATGGTTGTATTTTGTGTTAGCTTAGCATAAAGACTTGAAGTGTACAGGAGTCATTAGCTTAGCTCCTTCAAAGTGAAAAATAAATAAATTAATTAATTAACTCCAAAGCTGTCTCATTTATACAATGTATCATGCATATTTGAAATACATGTGTTGGAATAAAAAAACAACAACAACAACAAAAAAAAAAACAGTCATTATAGGAGAAGTTAGAAGGTAGGAACTATAGATGGTGGGAACTATAACCATGAGCATATGTGTTCAGCAGTTTTTTTCCTACCATCTAACTTCTCCTAAAATGACTGTTGTGTTTAAAAAAAAAAAAAAATCAAGACGTGTATTTCATTACCATGTGATACATATGATACATTGTGTAAATAAGACAGCTTAAGGTTGTAAGGTTTATTTTTTCCACTTTGATAGAGCCAGGCTAATGACTCCTATAGACTTCAAGTCTTTATGCTAAGCTAACATGAAATGCTAACCATAGGCACCGAACCAGTGGACGTACAGTGGTGAAAATGTATCGAACATCTTGTCTCAGTCTGGGCAAGTCGGAAAAAGGGTATTTTGCCCAAAACAGAATATTCCTTTAAACAAGGACACAAAAGATTAGGTTGACAAAAGGTTTGTCTACCTCACTGCATAATATTTTCATTCACTCTGCTTTGCTGTTTCTTTCTTATATCACTCAGCCCAAGTAGTCCTCTTAGACTTCTTTCATTTTTTTTCTCTCTCTCTTGTGTTTTTACTTTTCTCCTTCCAACAGCAGTTCCTTCAGTATGTTCTCCTTTCATTCTCTCACATACATTCCCTTCACCTCTTCTGCCTGCTATTTCTCACCGAAGTGTTTGATTTTGGCTGAGGGGATGTTGCGGATGTATCTCTTGATGAAGAGGTGAATGTGTGAGATGATGAGGAAGGGGGGCGCCAGGCAGGGCCGAGAGTGGTACTCTACGATCAGGTTGTAGCGCTGGAACTTCCAGTAGGTGTCACTGTGTTCCTGCACTTTGGAGAAGGTATAGCTGTGGACAAGAGGTAAAAACAGGGATGTATGTACAATACTAAAATGTTTTCAATCAGTACAACAGTGGCAATGAGCTGTTGTGCTCCAGATGTACCTGAACATGGCGATGAGCAGGTTGACCAGCAAGATGTTGGTGACCAGCAAGTAGATGACCAGGAGGATGACCACCAGCCAGTTGGCATAGGTACTCATACAGGGCTCAGCTCCAGCCTCTATCAGTGTGGTGTTGTCTGTGCAGTTTACCTCCTCCAGTTTATCAGCTGGATGGCACAAATGAAGAAACAGAGAGGACAGGTGAGGTCTATTGTACACACTCACTTTCAAAGCACAGATTGGCCTGCAGGAATGCATGCTTGTGTTTGTATGTGTGTAAGCATACAGTGATGAGATTGTATATAGCCTGATGTGATTGATTATTTTGTTCAGTTTAGAGCTGTGGCTATGGATCTTTATAAATAAGGACAAGCAAAGATTACTACTCTAATGTGTAGATTACACTTGAAATGCTATGCTATTTTGTGTCATTATAACTTCATCTTACATGGCTCTCTCTCATGAACTTTTAATGTTCCTGAAAATTTTCACTGTGAGCATTTGGATTCTTGAAAAGCACAGTCATTCATTTATTAATTCATTCATTTACTTACTTACTTACTTATTTATGTATGTATTTATTAATTTCATTCACAACTGAAAGAAATACATCTGTCTCATCTATTTATCTATACACACAAAATTATTAATATAGAAAATATTGTACAAATTAATTAGACAACAATCGATTTTAGTTTGATGTAATTTAACTGATGTGATGTACCCAATGTAAGTCATTCACTGACATAAAATTTAAAGTGTTGAGACTTTCACCAAGTGGGGAAAATACGAAAAAGATAAATGAGGCACAATGACACATAGTTTGTGGTTGGCTAATGGCGAGGTGCGTGGGCTCACTGTTGGCAACCGCGGAGGTAGAGGCTGCCTTCCACTTCTTCACTGAAAGAACAAACAGCCCTTGTGTTAGTGAGAGATGGAGACTGAGCCACTCACCATCCATTTCGTGTATGGGGATTTGCCCAAATATGTGCAGGTAAGGCCTGTAGAAGACTCTGCGGAATATCCAATCAGGACGAGGATCGTACGAGTAGAGGAGCGCCTGATTGGCTACACCGTAAGCCATAAGCCACACAGCCAAGAAGAAGAGGAAGAAGAAAACATCTTTCATCTGCAGAGGGAAAGAGTCAGAGCAGAGATTATGCTGTGAGATGACTGTGTGAGGAGCTTATTGATGGGCCAATGCAGAAATTTAGAAAGCTCAAACCAGGCAATAACAACGGGCTGGTTATAAACTGTATGGTGGAAAGAGAGCTACAAATGAAGACTCACAAGGGGTAATTTTGCTGCAAAAAATGCATGTAATATTGCTTAATGTAACTTTAAAATATTTGTAACAAAGAAACGTGTCAGGCACCACAATGTTCTTTGCACCTCTTGGAAACTACTGTTTTCCAGCGTATGTCCTTTTTTTTGCGCACTTTGCATTGGTTGTATTGTGAAATGAAGTGCACTCACCATTTTACCAACAATGATAATCTTGGGTCCTAGCTGCTTGTGGATGGCAAAGATGTGGATGAGGCGCAGGGTGAAGACCATAAAGTCTAGAGCCATCACGGCTCGGCCAAACTCATAGGACCAGGGGAACATTCTGGAAAATAAACCCAAACATGGGTTTAGCCACTAGGTGTATTCCAGTTACCGAGTTATATACACAAACAGCCAGATACCTTATGTGCACAGACACAAAAACATAATCCAAATAGTAGCTCAAAAAAGTACTTGCCTTTGTTTTACTTTGATACCATTTGTTATTTCAGATTTGTGTGCATATGTGTGTATGCTAGACACAAAAATTTGTAAAAATCAAATTTTTTGTTACTTTGTCAGTGGAACCATTTTTGCAAATAAATACATTCTCTGTATATGCGTACTTTACTGACATGCAACCAACTAAAGCCTACACAAATTTTGAGTTGACAAAAATGACCACTGTGAAAAATTTAAATAAAGCACTGTAGATAAGTTTTTTTTCCCAATGATTTGTATTCAAATCAGGATAAAAACAGAGAATTGAGTGTGCTGTCAGTGCTGCTGCAAAAAGTATGATGTGGGAGGTTGGTGGTGTCAGTGGGAATTCCACAAGACAGATTTTTGTTATTATGTATTATGTTTTGACCTCTCTTTTTCCTGTAAATTTATTTCTACAATTTCATTTATGTCTGTTCACTGTTCATTTCTATTCTTAGCGGAATCACCTAGGATGTTAGTTGCTGGACTGCAGACCTCCTCCATTCATTCATTTATTCATATAATTAATTAATTAATTAATTAATTAATATGTCCAATGGATAAAAAAAAGAAATTGTGAGTCCTAGAACAAGCAAACCTGAGAGGTGGGGCAATATCTACTGGATAGGACAGCTACATCAATGTTATTGTTTTAACATTCTCATTGATGGACACTTAATATTTCCTAAAGAGGTTTAAAACTTACAGTAGTATAATTGCTGTAATCTGTATAATCACTTCAAGCTATATTTTTATGATTGTCTTTGATTTAAAAAAGTCAGATGTTAATTGCCACAACTAAGTTGAAACCCTTTAACAACATCACACAGAGAACAGTAATAGACCACAAATAAGAGGGGAAAACATTCAGTTGCTCTCAATTGCCTTTAGATTGTGCAACTATGTCTGCTTGCAATTTTGGGTTATTTAAAAAATACCCCAAAGCTGCTGTGTTTTGGGAGGCACTCAAAAGGTCGAGAATCCAGAATCAAGGTTTTACAAGATTCCAAACGGAAAAACTGAGCCTTTAAGAAGAGGAAAGTGGATACAGACCGGATGCATGTAGCTCTAAACATAGTTATTTCCTTTTTGAAGTGGTATGTCAGTTCTGACTCTGGGGAATACTGGTATTTAAACAGGCGACATGATTTCAGTTAATGTTTCCTGTAATTCAATTTGATGTGACACCAACAATACTGAGCTAAATCCCTTTTCCTCTCTAGTGGATGTAGGGTGGCAAATATTCCTTGGAGATGCACGGACTGTTTTCTTCTCCAATGATCTTTTGTGCTATGAAGCAGCAAAACCCTTTACTTATGTCCCTTTAATTGGAAAATGGAAATTAGTTCTTGACTATAATTTTGTGGGGGAAAAAAAGTTCAGACAGCAGACAGGGTAAATGTACATATAAGTGTTATCTAAGAATCACCTGCAGCACAGGGCCAAGGAGAAAAGAGAGATGGCTGTCAGGTCACACTTGTTCCACACATCTTGGATGTAGTTCTTCATTCTCTGGAGCACCGTGGTGCTGCCTACAAAGAAGGTCTGGGAGCCAGAGGGAAAGGAGTGAAATAATAGACATCATAGCCTATGTAGTTCCTTAAATATTGTGTTGGGATCTGTGTGTGTGTGTGTGTATATGGGTTTTCCACAGCATGTGTTTAAAGGCCTGGCACAGATGTACTACAAACAAACAAAAAACTGGGGCATCCCAACTTTTTCAGGCACATATATGGTAAGATTTTTGATTCTCCTGTTTGATTTACACCAGCCATCTAATGTGTGTATATGTATGTGTCTGCATGCTACTGTCTTCAACCAACCTGCCGAATCTCCTCACACACTAAGGTGAAAACCCAAAAGTAGAGCACAAACTCCAAAGTGGCGGGGCCGTCCGGGGGTGGAGGTTTAAAGTCCACCAATAGGACGTAGGCAAACAAGCAGAGGAAGAGGAAGTACATCAGCACATTGCCCAGGAATGAGGTGACAGGCGCAAACCAGAACTGCCGCCACCGCAGCACGACGAATGGCCTCTTAGAAGTGGAGGGAAAAGGGCCTGGATGGAATTAGAGAAAAAGGAGGGGAACGGAAAAGTTATCAACCGTGTATTCTAGCAAGAAGAAAAATATATTTTCTTAAAATTCATGAGTCTGGACATTCACTAAGCCACTATGGTCTGTGGATGGATGGATGGATAGATAGACAGACAAACCCACCTTTGAGATTGGCTTTCAGAGCACTGTACTCTTCAGCATCTTCCTCACTGGTGTACGAGAGAAAGAACCCAGGGGTTTTGTTAAGCCATCACATAATCCAGCTGTGCTTCGTTTAGTGAGTGAGAGTCTGAGTGTGTTTGATCTTACTTCTGTATAATGTCAGCGAGGGAGAAGACAGTGGCATCATTCCCTTCCAGACTGTCAGTGTCTCTACCTTGATGGACCTCCACAGACTTCACCTCCTCCTCCTGCTCCCTACACGACGAGACCCTCATCTCAGTTTAGAGCACAGTTTATTTTCTTCTAGCCAAGTCAAGGGTTAAAGCCAAAATTTGCCAACCTAGAAAAATTGCAACCAATAATATTATAGGTTCTTGAGGCACATAAATAGACACATAAATAAGACACTGACCTGAAGCTGATGAGGTCTGTGTAGACAAGGGGGGGCAGGAAGAAGGTGAGAACCAGTTTCCAGACCTCAGTGCTCCTATCCATGTCGCCCCACCAGATCTGAGACAGCAGAGACTAAAGCAGAAAGCAGAATTGTCACCATACTGAGCCACAATTTGGGGGGTGCTCTTGTATTGACTTTGTTAGACAATCCTCTACATCCCCAACCAGTGTTTTAAAGGAATACTCCAATGTTTAGGGCGAAATACCCTTTTTCTGACTTACCCAGACTGAGACAAGATGTTTGATACCATTTTCACCTCTGTGCATCCACTTGTTCGGTTCCTAGGGTTCTCTGGGGTTCCTAGAGGCTAATGACTCCTATAAACTTCAAGTATTTATGCTAAGCTAACACAAAATGCTACCCATAGGAACCGAACCAGTGGACGTACAGAGGTGAAAATGTATCAAACATCTTGTCTCAGTCTGGGTAAGTCGGAATAAGGGTATTTTGCCCAAAACGTTTGAGTATTCCTTTAAATCCCAGCTGTGGGAATGGGTAAGTAGATGGCACCCTGACCTGAACGCCGTCGTGACTGAAGAACCGGCGGGCGTCAGCTGCGGTGGCCATCTGCAGGCAGGTAGCCCCGCCCCACACGGGCGACTTTCTTATGAGAAGAGTGAAGGAGCGACTCTCGCTGCTCTGGTAACACTCACCAAATACATCTGCACACACACACACACACACACAAATTGGAAAAAAAATGGAAACATGCAGACAACTTGAGGTGTAGAGACATAGGAGGTAGCAGCCTGACTTACCATGTGCCAGGTTCTCAAACCTCTGGGCCAGCTCTTTCATGGAAAGCTTTGTCTCAGTCTCACTCTCCAGCTTGGACAGCTCCCTCAACATCTTACAGCCACTCAGGGCACTCAGCACTGACTCACCTGCCTGACCAGCAGTAAACACACAAATGGTCAGGGTGCATTCACACTATTCTTTTTTTTCAACCTACAAACACTTTGTTCTATTAAAGGACGATAGAGGCTTTTCACAGCAGCCATTTTGTCATGAAATAACAGGTAAACGCAGGTGTTACTAATGACATTAATGAAGGTTCTGTTCCATTTAAGTGTAGCAGAGTCTTTCCAGTGAGCCAGCATGAACAATAGCAGGACCCTGGCTCTGTTGACCTGACTGACCTAAATGGAACAGAACCTTCATCAATGTCATTAGTAAGACTTGTGTTTACCTGCTATTTCATGTCAAAATGCCTTTCATTATTCTACAGAAAAGTATAAAGGTGACTAAAGGTGACTGGTGACTTTTACTAAATATGCTAAATATCTCAGATTTTCTTTTCAACTTACCTTGACCCATCATTCAGTTGAGGGCACCTACAGTGCTGTGTTTGCCTTTGCAATTTCCAAGTGTGTTTCGATGTGATTGTTCTTACAGATTCTTAACGTGTGGTATAAGTGTTCTGCAAAGCTTGTGTTATGAAAACAAAATCTAAAGCAAAGTCATACATAACTGACTTCATACAAGCTCACAGCGTCCACAAAAGCCCAAAACTGAGCAATTTAAATGTATCTGTGACAGTATATGTGTGTGTGTGTGATAAGTTTGATTGTAGTGTGAAGATGGTATGAGGGAATATGAGAGTGTATGTCGTGTTGTGTATCATCCTCAGTGCAGAAAGGTACATATGGAATTGTCTCAAATGCACTGGTAGAATGTCACGGGTGAGTCTTACCATCTCCCAGAAGTAAACAGCCATTTCGCTGCGGTTCTGCAGGACAGCCCAGATGAAGAGGGCGGCCCAAGGCGACAGGCAGCGTTGGTCACGGTAAGGACACTCGCCCAGCAGCATCTTATTGACTTGCTGAGGGGGAAGACAGGTAGAGAGATTTGTTTTTGTTTATTTGTTTTATTTTTTTTGGGGG
>OMKZ01045573.1:4336-23364 GCA_900302535.1 Neoniphon sammara | reverse complement strand
TAATGTCCCTTAAGTGTTTATTATGCTTACTACTAAGGCTACACAAGGCAAGATTTGCATGTAAAAATGCATCTGCATTATTAGCAGCCTTAAACGGCGTGCCAGTGTCCCACGGTGTCCCACGAGTGTCTCATCCACACTGATTGAGACGTGTGATATCAGGTTTGAACACTTCACTACTCCGCAGGAAGCGACAAATCAAAAATTCAGTGAAAAATACAAAATTGTCTCCTAAACAGCAGCTGGACTCACCACACAAACATTAGACCTTTTCTTTGACACCATTCTGTATATTATAAATACTTCAAATTCTGGCGTTAATACCAAATATGTTATGCACTCAGAGCTCAAAGAGGTTTTTGGCTCCACTTATTCTGAGCCCCTAGGTACTTCAGTGAGATATAAGTAACGAGAACAAGCTGCTTCATTTAGGTGTATGCTGGGCTGAAGGTCTACCTCTGATCCTCCCTCTGTAAGGACCATGTGTCCTTGTTCCATGGTTTCAGCTTTCAGCCCATCATTGACCTCCACTGCATTTGGGTTCTGCCCTCTGAGCTGCCAATCACAACCACTCACATCAAAGCTTAAGAGAGGCATTGAACAGAATTTGAATCCACCTGGAAAAAAATAGTTCCTTTAAATTGTGCAAATATTAATGAATTTACAGACATTTTAATGAAAATACATTATGGCCATATATTCAGATGATGGAATTACCAATGCGTGGCAACTTTAAAGTTTCACAGAGTAGATTTTCACTTTTTGTGAACATGAATGGGACTGAATTGGGGTTAGTTAGCTTTGACTTTTAAGCTACCAAAGTATAGTCTGTACACATATGTATTTACAATGGACAGATACGAGCATGACTGTTGACGAAAGGTCAAATAAGACTAGAGTGGTTCTTTAAAAAGGAGTGTGTGTTTGTATATCCATGTCTGGGTCTGTATGTGCTTTTTGGGCATGTATGCATCTGTGTGTCCACACCCAGGTATCTTCCGGACGTGACAGGCGATGGGCTGGTCAGCCAGATCAACAACCCGGAGGTGGAAGTGGACATTGCGAGGCCGGACGTGAGGACCAGACAGCTGATCATGGAGCTGAGGGTGGCCACCAACAAACTGAGACACGCTCAGACCGGACAGGACCCGGACTTCATGGACAGTGAGTAACCATCCCTGTCTTTCTCCCAGACAGACACTCCACATCTCTTTCTACTTTTTTTTCTTTGGTCCTTAAAGAGGTATTGGGCAATCTCTGACCTTTATAAACCCCTACTGGTGACCAACAGGAACTGCCATAACACAGAGAATTTGTGGGTAGAACTTAATTCCTTAATTCCTTCCCACCCTACATGTAGGCAGATACATCACTAACCCCTGTAAGGAAATTGGTGAATAGATGTATCACCAATGTCAGAGTGGAGGGAGAAAAACTTGAATGTAATGTTTGCATTGACTTTGCATTTTCACGCTCAAAACACAACATGAAGACCTGAACTTGAACTCTACCATGAACGAGAAGTTTCAGTCCAAACCTGACCAGCACCACCCAGAGCCTCAGTAAAACCCAACATATATATTGTAGAAATTTATCTTTGGGATACTCATTAACTCTAATCTTGTGACCTGTTATGTAACGCTCTCAGATTTCAGTGATCAAAATCTAATTTTAACATTCATCTATTTCAGTCACATCCAAAACCTTAGTCCAAAATTTCATAAATGCATGCCTTAAGGAAATCTTTTTGGTCTTATTTAATCTTGTCAACAATTAATTGTTTTGGCTTGGTTTAGTTGTTTTTTCTTTGCCATGCACTGATATGCAGCATCAAATAATCCATTTTTGCAGCAAATTCACACAGCACAGCAAGTTTTGATTGGACCAGCACACATGGCATGCCAGGCAAATGTATCTTACATATTAAGCCACAGAAGTCCAATATCCATGAAAAGTTAAAATATTCAGGGAAAAATGTGAAATCTGAAATCTGAGACTAAATATCCAACCCAACCTGTTCAAACCTGACCCAACAGGAACTGGAGGGTCCCGTCGGGTTTGGGCAACAATCTTAAGATCGAGCCTGATGGTTTTCCAAGTGGGGCTTCAAGGACCACCAGGGTCCTGAGCAGCTTCCAGGGCATCTTCAGTACAGTTAAATTTACAAAAAATATGAATGTATGAGTGATTATTTTAACATTGTTTTAATCTCACCACTCACCAGTTTGAATCTCTTTGTCAAATTTTCAAGTATGTCATCGAAACAATTTAATGCTGAACACAAACCAGAATATCTTATCACATCAGGGCTCCTATATTGCAAAATCACTTCAGTCAGCTGCTTAACGAAAGTCAGCTTGAGGAGGACTTGAGAATCTGAAATCTAGTTCTCTTATTCCTGATTCAGGTGAGGAGGGCAGTGGTTCAGGGGGTGGAGATCGAGGTGAGAGGTACAGTGATGATTGGCCAGGCTATGGGCCTTACTCCCCACCCCACAACAAGCCCCCGCGTAACCCCGCCTCCAGCCCCGGGAAGCCTCCTCGCGTCCGAGATAGAAACGGGTCCAAGTGGAACAGGAACAACGGCCATGGACGAGCCAGATCTGCAACCAGTGGGCTTACACTCTGCACGGTTCCCTTGTTGTCTTTGTCTTTCATGGTCACTGTCGCCCCCATGTGGAGATAGCTGGTTATTGCAGTCTGGAGATTATCCACGGTTGTGAGGTTGAAGGTTGGTCTTGTTGGAGTCTTAAGCACATTATAAAAACAATGAATCTATTTGGTTACACCAGCATTAATCAGACAAAATAATGTTAAGTTTGAAGATGAACTTTGACGTCAAATTTATTGTTTTACAGGTTAGCAATAATCAAAAACCTGTTTATTGCACAAAATAATCAAATATGATTGGTTATACTGAGTATTGTTTCCAAGCCACAAGTGAGGTACTGCCAGCCATCAAATTTAATTATTGCAAAAATAATAAAATTTGAATTCTTAATTGCTACCAGTACCATTTACTACCATTAATGATGCTTGATAGCACTTGACTGTACTGAGGAATTAATCAAACTTAAATGAAGTTTGGTTGAGAAGTGGGGGGACTCTGGGTTTTTTGAGCTTCTGGAGTCTCAGTTCAGTCAGCTGCTGGGGGAGGCGCTGTCCCAGACCACAAAGAAATACACTGTCCTGGGGCAAGGAGAGGAAAATAACTGCAATGGCAAATTAACGAAGAGCATGTTTTGTTATAGGAGTTTACATTCTCATGGCTTGGTGAACTGTGGGATAGGGATTAGTTGTAACAGTCATTACTGTTTGTCGTTTCAATGAATTGTTGATTTTATTTGAATGTGTTCCTGTGCTTCCACCTCTCAAGAAGGTGTTAATTAATTTAGGTTATCCGTTTTGTCCCACATCAGCAATAACATTGGATTTCATCAGTGAAAGCCTCCGTAACTAGAGGTGGAAAACAGGTCCAAAACAGGTCAACTCTATAACTCTTGAAACTTCACAAGGGGTTTATTTGAAATGTATTTAAAGCTGAACTTCATTTTGGGTTATCTCTTACATCATGGGGTTGATCAACATAATATATTGATGCCTTTAATTTATTTCTAATATTATAATATTTCATTGTGTTTATTGTAATTATTACAATTTTTGAGGCTAGATTTGGTCAAAGTGATTTTCTTAAACTTCTAAAAGAAGTGAGTGGCCCTTATTAGTTTATCCAGAATTTTGTCTGTAACTTGTGCTGGGGAAAAAAAGGATTTACTTTTTCATACTTCTTGTAAACTGTAATTTTAAAAAATGTTCTTAAGCCAGTTACAACAAAAACACCTAATTCTGGCATGATGTTGGGCCACAAGACCAGTTATATTTTTTCTCTGGTATTTTGAGTCGGTCTTAACCAGAGCAGAGGAGGAGCAGTGTGTATGTGTGTGTATGAATATGTGTATGTGTGTGTGTGTGTGTGTGTGTGTGTTTGATAGGTTTATATTTGTTGTATGTTCTGATTTCAAGTTACAAGGTCCTGAGGTTGTGTTGAGAAGATGGACGACATTTTTTAATAGTGCGCTTTTGTACTTATTTTTCCTAAGAGCAACAAATGATAATGAAAACATTTTTGAGCGAGGTCAAAGTCTGTGATAGGAACTGAACGATGTTTATGGAAAGACAAAAGGAAATTCAAAGATTATGGAAAGAAATTGAGACACGGTGGATCTTATAATTTCCATATGATGAATGATAACGTGTTTTGACAAAGATAACTGAAGAATGTTAATGACAAAAAGACTGAAAGTTGGTTAAGACTGGTGTCAGCACAGCAGGCTGACGCACATGAAAAGTAGACAAAGACTATAAATGTTGTGCAAGGACACTTTCTGATGAATTGTGATATCCCTTGGTTGTTACAGAATTACACTTCTGTTAGCCTTGTACAGTACATAGAATAGTAAGGGAAGGGTTTCATTCTAAAACATATCCATTTTTGAAAAAAAAAAAAAAAAAGTTGCCCATTTTCATTACTCAGTATTTAAAGGACAAAGGCAATTGCACCCTCTAAAATGGCACTACTTTGTAAATAAGTGAAAGAGAGGAACAACTTAATTATCATTATTGATCAGTGATTCATGCCAACAGTCACATTGTGAGCATGTGTGTGTGCGTCAAACTTCTCAAAAGGTGGATATCTGATTTTGGAATGAAACTCTTCAAATCATTAGAGTCATGACGAATGTATGAGATGTCAGTTCAAAAAACAGTATTATACTGCACAACTACAAAAGGAAAAAAAACAGTATTTCAAAAGTGACAGTGTTGTAATCAATGTGTGCTTTCAATGATCAAAATACATTTGCACATGTAGGTGGCGGCTGCATTGCCACAATATCCCACTGAATATCAGGTAAACTGTTCTTTAGTGTGACCTCTCATCCATTCTTACTACTAGCACATTACACTATGGTGAAAATTTAATACAACTTTTTTCATGTTGTTGTAACAGTTTTTTTTTGGTATCAAACAAGTGATCTTTTCCGCTTCATTAAAAAAAATAAAGAAAATGATGTCTCAAGCAGATTCTTCTCTACTCTTATTCATGGAACTTTGCAAAAGTAAAATCATTGACGATGTAGAAACTAAAATACTTCTAGATTTCAGTCGTTTACATTTGAGTTATTGCACACTGTATGAAAAGGCATGAGCAGATTTGAACCCAGGACATTTGTTACAAAATTGTATGTACCTCAAACCACTGAGCCAAGAGAACATCTTTCTATAAGATTATTTTCAAGGCCTTTCGGTTTTAGTAGACAGAAGACAAAGAGATACAGCCAAGATGGGAGAGAGAGGGGCTGACCTGAAGACAGACTCAAACCCACAAGGTCACGACATGTATGGCACACGACTGTGGCACCACAACGCCCCAGGTGTCTCATTTCAGCCCTTTAAGCAGCATCTGAGTTTGGTTTTTTGTCAGTGTGACTTCTTGTTTTGTGCAGGACACTTGATGTATCCACACTGAGAAAGACACAGGCAGAAAATAAAAGACAGTGAATATAGCATTTGTATATAATACTTTCATTTGAGAAGACAATGTATTTTACTACGGTTCATGTAAAATATTTTATTTCTTGCATCAATTAATTACACCTGCGGTTACCTTTAACCTTCAAGAAATAGATTCTTCATATAAACTTAGTTAATGAAAATTAAGGTAACTTCGAACTGGAACGTACGCCATTTTGGATTCACTTATCATTAGGTGGATGCTTGTATTCAAGCACTTTACAGTACTATGAGTATATTTTAGCAGGGATGTCAATGTTTAAAAAGCCTGAGCCAGCAATCAGAACCACTGAGTTAAACCTCTATAGGGTTGATAAATTACAGACTAAAGATACCCATGCAAAAAAACAACAAAAAAAATAACCTCAAACATATTACCTCTGATAATATAACAATTTCATATCAACAATTTTGTTTCCACAAGTGGTATCACCAGGTTTCAAGCAGGAATATTATGGATTTAACTGATTACCTTCCACAACAAGAAGCCAAGCGCAGCCAGTAACAGAAGTCCAGCCAAGACTGTCAGAAAGATTATCCACCAGGCAACTTTGGTGAAGTATTCAGCTTTTCTCTCAGGAAACACTGTCAGCTTCACCTATGAACCAAGTTAACACTGTCATGACCAGGAAAAGATGAGTAATCTACAAGCTCTGCAGTAAATAATCACCAATTTATTATTAGGTGTATAGCTTTCAACAGATAGATTTATTTATTATTTATTTGTTATTTTCTCTTTTCCATGTTATTCCCATCAATGTGATGAATTTATATTGTGTATTTGAATTAGCCTGAAAGGTGTGTGACCTTAGCCTAGGTCTGTTTACCACTTTCCTTCATGTGACCCAGTATAAAAGGGAAGGATGAATAATATGATGATAAATATTTGTAAAATTGTCTTCATATTATCTGTTTAGCCAAACGTATAAAACAAACAAACAAACAAACAAAAAACTTCATGTTCAAAACCATGAGCTTTACCTGGGTCCCAGGCTTCTCTGGTTTCAGTCCAATATTCTCTGGAGAGTCAGTTAGGCTGAGAGTAGCATCCACAACAATGTCCAGGTAGTTTAAAGAGCTGTAATCCTGGTATACAAGGAGTAAAAAAAAGAGGTATGCATGGGTACACTTGACAATTTTTCAGTAATGTTGATGACACTCCTGACAAAAGGCAGCAAAGCCAACCACAAGGATAAAATTCAAAAGCTTCCTGTAAACAAACCTGAGGCAAAACAAAGCTGCAACAACTCCTCAGACAGTGTTACATATCAGAGTTGGACAAAAACCTGTTATTTGTTTTAATTCTACTCTTTATTTTGAGCTGCATAGTGAGCTCAACAATATACTGATGTATTTGAAACACATGGGAGGAAGGCCTTTCATAAGAAGTAAGCACCTCTGTGAAAGTAGTGTGCCAGAGGCGTGAACGCAGAAGCACCACTGCACTGCTGTCCAGGCCCAGCAGGGGGCAGCGAATCTCCACACACTTCACTCCATCTGAGCAGGTCTGAGGGACACAGTTATTATAACAGGCCTGGTAGCAATCATATGAGACATTTGGCATCAGTCAGATTCAGGTATCAATTGAAATCATACAGGTTCCGCTGTTGTGAGCGTGTCTAGAAACATTGAAGCAGTTTGTTCAATTTTCACTGGTTGATGAAGTCAGTTGCAGAATAATGTTCACCCTCTTTATACCTATTTAGCAATGTATGCCAAAAAATATTATTAATAACAAAATAATATTGTATCAACCAATAAAACCACCACAGACTCTTGAACAATCCCACCCCTTTAACACAGTTATGTAGGTTAACACAGGGTCAACAGTACAGTGAAATGTGTTGGACAAGAAACAGACCAGCTCAGCAATAAGAACACAAGCAATATAAGAGTAGAGAGAGAAGTAAAGAATAAAATATAGAATATAAGACGAAAAATAAAAATAGAATAGAATAAAATAGAAATAAAATATAACACTATATGAAATGAGGATTAGTGTGTAAAAGAGTATATACACATTGGGTATGCAGCAGTCCTGGTTGAATAGCAGCATCATGGCTGATGGTGCATTGCAGTCAAGCAGGTGTGCAATGTAATATGCAATAGGTTCATTTGAGCAGGTGAGAAAATTACAGTTAAAAACAGGGCTAAAAAGCACAAAGTATTAATTGTATGCTGCTTTAAAAAGAGAAAATTAAGTAAATCCTAGCATCTCAGTGACCTAGTGAAGCTGCAGCATATGGTTGGCATTTTTACTTAATAAAAGATTGAAATGACCAACTAGTGAAAGATCAAAGCACACAAAATGTAAGTGTGATTGCATCCTTGGACATCTCTAAGTGCACTATTACAACTAGAACTCCAAAAGTGTTGTGTTTTTATACCTCTGAGATTTGTAATAATAAGGGTTAGGGTTATCATCATCATCATTGTCCAAATATTCTTACCAAGGTTTTGTATTTTCTCCTTTTTGGGAGGAAGGAGAAACCATCTGTTGAGAAGGCTTCCAGTTCAGCTTCTCGTCTTCTCCTTGCAGTATCTTGCCAGCCCTTGATAGAAAACATTATTAGGTTAAAGATACAGATTACAAGTGTTGCCTAAGAAGAAAATGAGAGGTATTACCTTTAAATGTTTCATTGGATTAATCTCTTTTGCAGGTGAGCAGGGGACAGACTGAATGCCCTTACTGCTGATCTGAGCCAAGTACAGCAGCCATTTCCCTGCTGAGGTCTCCTTGGGCCAGAAGATGTTAAGTGACGCATTGGCAAAAGATCTTAGTGGTCGGCCCAAATTAGTTATCTGTGTAAGAATGAGTCAGCTGTTTCATTATGCACTCAACAACCTGAACAGTGTATCTCGGTTTGATAAAAATTAGCTTAGGGAATTAAAATTAGTTCCAACAGATGGCAGCTCACCCTAAATTCATACTGAACCAGGGTTCCAATTTCGTCCTCTGATTTTATGGCGCTCTCACCCCTCCTGTCTTCCCCAAAAGACACCTGGGAGGGCGAGGCTAGCCTGACAAACAAACATTGGCCTTGAGATCATATATGACCTTTCTAGTTATCAATCCAATATATTTTATGCAATGTTAAAGTTGAAGGTTATTGTCATGTGCATTAAAAAATACAGTTTGTTCATATTAGTGTGCTGAAAAGCCTGAGATCTGACTAAATAAAAGAGCAAATACATCTTAAAAATAAAGTGCTGTGTGAGTTACACCTCCGTTAAAAGGATACTAAAAAACAAAAAAAAGAATAGCTGCACAAAAGTGATATTAAATGTCATTTAAAGGAAAATAAAAATAAAACTTAAAAAAAAAGAATGTAATTTTAAAAATACATCCAAAATGAAGGTAATTGTAGGGATATTTTGCTTATTCCATGACCATAATACCCACCCAAATACTTGCAGCTCAAGGTCAAAAACGACTTTGGCGAATGCCTCAACTGGTTGTAGAGTCTGCACACTTGTCCTGCATCACAAGAATAAGGGAACAAGAACATTTATTAAGAGAATTTTTCAGATTCATGTTTCAGATCTTTTCAATTAAACATACTTACGTTTCAAGTTGTAGGGTAACGTTGACATCTGTCGTGCTCAGTGAAATTTGAGTTGTCGAGAGTATGACATAAAAAGTAACCTGTGGGGAAGCAAATAGCCATGATAAAATACAAAAGGACACACACACACACACACACACATACACAAAGGAAAATGAACAGTGCTACTCACTTCAGCATCTCTTTGGAACGGGTTTCCCAGCTCACAGTCCACCAGTGTTCCCTTGTCATTGGCTGTGCACCTCACTTGTGTTTTCTATGGATACACATTCAGATGCATGCATGCAAACAAACACACACACACACACACACACACACACAAAACACAAGCTTTAAACACATAATTCATCAGTTTCTCTGAAACTATGAAAAAGTGGAGGGGTCAAAGGTTGGAGGAGCAAAGCATCAGAGAAATACACAGATTGTTCATTCAAAAAATGTGGGGAACAAAAAGGGACTCCAACCATCTCCTTGGGGATCAGTAAAGTACTATCTATCCGTCTATCTATCTATATACCATCCATTCATCCATCCATCCATCCATCTGGTGGCTGATACATGTTGGTCATGTTACATATACATTATAATCATCCACATTTTTTTTCAACCTTTATTCCACTGCATAAAGAATCTGTGGCTGGTATTTTTTGCACAATGCGTATTTCTTCCCACTATGGAGTTCCTTTAAAGCAGAGAAGTTCTTTAAAAAGCACCTGTCTTAGCACTACTGACCCAAGCTGCACCTCTGCACCCAGTTATGCATCATGGTAAAGTTTATACGCACTGAGACTTTATCGTAGACGATGGAGGAGTAGCGCAGGGTATCTGGCAGCCTGATGACTGAGTGACTCTGGTGTGCATCATCCCCTCCCCTGTTAGTCACAGTGATCTCTAAGGCAATGTCTTCATCAGAAGGGGTGATGACTGCAATACCATTCTCTCTAAAGACATGAGATCATGTCAGATGAGCAACACTGTGATCACACTTACAGCTTGTTTTCTTTGGTCTAAACCACAGCTGTTTTATTTAGGTTCACACTGCTCACTTACAGGGGAGTATTTCACAAAGCAGGATTAAAAATTTATCCAACTGTGAAAAATATCATGCCAAGCCCTGGTGAAAGTGATTTGAATGTGAAAACAATAGGCCTACTTGAATGCTTGGTTTAGGACTGTGATTATAGACATCCATGTTGATGACTGTTAATAATAAGTTAAATTTCAGACCACATTTTGCACATTGCTAATCCTGCTTTGTGGAATAAGCCCCAGTGCTTATAAATGAAGGTCACATGGCTTCACAAGTAGCTTGATTACTGGACAATTTTGGTAATTTATCAAAATTGTCCATAGGACGACATGTCCTGTGCAGGATGGTGGGTTGATCTTGTCAACTGTAACTGTCCCTGATAGACTTGTCTGTGTTCTATGTTGTAATTCACCTCTGATGTTGATAAAGTTAAGAGCACATGAAACAGCTGATGATGAGCATTAGTCCAGACTGTGGTTTGCACTTGTATCATTATGTTATGCTAGCATTTGCAAGGGAGCATGAAAAACTGCTGAATACCCATGAAACCTTGCATTTTGGGTTTGTTTTGTCTTGTTGGTTTGGATTATATTCTCACTCCTAATGGCCTGCTTGTTGAATTTGCCTGTGATAGAGAGCACAGGCTCATAATTAATTATCAGTAAGGAAATTGTTTTGTCTTACCTGTGCAGTGAGTTGAAAACATCTTGATCATGTTGTTCTTGTCTAGAACAGAACTTATATTGTAACTGCAAGTTACTCTGGCAAATGTTGTCACTGCCACAGCCCTTGTTTATTAAGATAATCTGTGGAGCGGAAAAAAGAGAAGCAGAAACCATTTAAACATCTTCAGCATTTGGCTTCTCATAGCCAATGTCTTACACACATATACACACATACAGTACATATACACATTCAAAATCCACACACTTTTAGAGCATTTAAATAATTCACATGGTCTTTAAAGGAATACTTCACCAAAAAAAAAAAAAAACCCCTACATTTTTTGTAGCATTTACTCGCACCAAGTTATCCTCAATATTTAATTTGCATGTCTCACAGAGAATAAAAATTGTAGCCATTTCTGTTAGCATGGAACTTAATAGTGACTTTGGCAAACAGCAGAAAAATAAATATGAAACCATCTGTTTCAAATTTTCAAACTCCTCATGCAGCAAAATCCCCCCAAAAAAGAAGAAAAAAAAATATATATATACTAAATGAACCCCTTCCAGAAAATGCTTTATGCATGAGCACCTATGTGCCACTGGCCTGCACAAGGGTGAAGTCTGCCTCAAGCATTTTTGCCTCAAGGGCTTTCTATCAGAAAGTTCATCCTTAATCCTAGCACTAACCTTAACCTCTTTTACTGACAGAATGTCTGACAGAAAGCACTTGAGGCAAACTTCGCCCAGACAGACAGACAGACACACACACACACACACACACACACACACACACACACACACACACACACACACACACACACACAAACACACTTCTACCTGCGAGACATTGTTCCCCTGCTGGTAGAGGTTGAGGACAGGGGTAACATCGGGCAGATCTCCACTCTGCCTGGTTGTCTGGCTGGACCTCAACAGCGACACAGAGACGGAGATGGGGATACTGTGCAGTCTGTCCTTGATGTCATGCTAGGACAGATGAAGAGTTTTATTGTTGTCTGTATTGCTCAGAAGGTGAAGCCTGGCAGTTACACTGACAGAGATAGTGATTTGCTGGGGCCATGCTAAAAATGTGCACACATATCTAAAATGTTGCTGTTTTGAAAGCAAAGGACTTGAGATAGTAAATGCCTTTCATGATATTCATTCAAATTTTTGGCATGACAGCAATCATTTCTCTTTTATAATAATTCTTGCACCACAGGAATATTGCAGAGACAGGATGGCCCTGACCCTTGACCCCTTACTATTGGTTGAAATGTTGCTGATGTAGAAAATGAGGTTTATTCTACTGATGTACTCGCTGTTTTGAATTTGTCAGATGGTGGTATTTCATTTTGGACTGACACTATTTGGACTGTCATAATCATAGTCAAGCCATGTGAAAATCTATGCACTGCCAAAAACATACAAAACACTGTTATTATAACTGTTCCATAATGCTTAACCTTACAGTAGTTTTCATAATATGATCATTTCAAACAACACAACAAACAACATAAAGATTATGTCTAACTTGGGCATTTATAACTTTTGATAAATTATAGACAATTGGAGAAAATCCAAAATAAACTGCCAATTTTGACATCAATATCGCTTTTTCATAAATCACAAAATATTGCTTGTCATAATGGTGGAATTTGCTCATACACCACTGTGACAGATGAAGCCTCCTATTATTTCAGCTCTGGGTTTTTCCATGCTGTAGGGGAAGTTCTTTTCACATTAGGGGATAATGAACAGTGAGACAGTACCAGAAGCCTGAGCTTGGTGTTTCTGCAGATCTCTCTCCCCTGCCCAGGCAGCTCCAGCTCTCCCTGAGACGAACCCTGGAGCTCCACTCTGGGAGGAAGCCTCATTTTTCTCCTCTCAGCATCAGTTTCAAAGGCATACTTTAGTCCTGTGGAGGAGGAAACATATCAAATTATATCTACTGCTGCTAATAGAAGTACTTTATAACTACTATGACTATAATAATAATAATAATAATAATGTTTGTTTATAGAGCACTTTTCAAAATCCACGTTACAAAGTGCTCCACAAAGGCAGCAAACTAAAACAAACAAGTCATAAAATCAAGTCATAAAACCGATCAAGTAGCACTACTACATTACTGCTATTACTACTATTACTCTTGCCACTACTGTTACTACAATTTCTCCCCCTCCTCCTACTTCTTCTCCTTCTCCTAAATCTGCATTTTTGTAACACTTTTCTACAAGCTACAAAAATGAAAATAGCAAAACAAGCAGATACAATTAAATTTAAAGAGGTACTGGACAAAAAAAAATTGTCAAGGAAAATGAGGGAACTTACTCAGTTTGGGGCTGAATGATGCCGGACGTGTTGTGTACGTAAAGCATGCCTGTGCTGTGAAAGTACTTTACAAATATGTACAAAAAGACATCGGATCAATAACCAAGCTTGCAGTAGATTCTGTTCAAATTTGGCTTCTTGAACATCTTACCATGTCTGTTTATCACAGCGTTCCTTCACAATATCTACTTCACTTGGTGTTAGTTTTAGATTGTTACTGACACTGATCACAGGTCTTGCCCTGTAACAGAGAAGCCCAGCATGATTTATGACATATCATCCACTTATTCAAGATTTGTCATGTTAAGACATTAATGTTGATGAAGGTTATGACTTTGATGTCACTTAATGAGTTATTAATAATGACTTTAATAAGAGTGAGAAGAATATGAGGCAGGTTTTGTGAAAAGGAACATTTTTTGGCTCTGATGCAGTAAAGTGGCAAAGTCTAAACAAATTATGTGTAAATGATCTGTGGCAATTAAATTGGTAGAATAACTGACAATATTTATTTATATGGTATGTAGCTAAAAGCAGGGTCTTCACAAGAAAGCTTATTATAAGACTAGTAAAATATATGAAAAGAAGCTAAAAATGTGAGACAGTCAAAAGAAAAATAAAGATAAAAAATAAATACAAATTTTACAGAATGCAAAATAAATAAATGAATAAAAATAAATCTAATAGTGTCTTTTAATAGATTTTATAAGATAAATTGAGATATAAATAGAGAGAAATTTTATAAGATAGACATATACATTTTATAAGATCATACTGAATTTGGAAGTTTATTTGGTAATTTATGCAGAACTCCTGATTAAATGTCTTCCACATAGCTTAAGTCATATCCTATAAGAATCAGACATTTTGACTCATGGTTTACATTTGCTGTTAGCTTATGTACTGAGGTTTATCGTATGATTTAACCCAACGCCTACATGTCAACAGACTTCAAAGATAAGGACTGAAACCAGGAAGTGCTGGGCTTGGAACTAAAACTCATTCATACCTGCCAGGTTTGGTGAGTACTTGTGTTACTATAAAATCACCTGTAAACAAAGACAGAATCTGAGAGCGATCCAACAGCCAAGTCAGGGTAATGATTGTCATCCACGTCCAGGTTTCCCGACAGAGAGTATCCAAACAGAGTTATTCTTTGGGTTACTGATGAGAGCACCTAAGAATGCAACAATAAAGTTGAGAATAAAGTGAGTTTCAAACATGTATTTTTCAGCACTGTGCTGCATAGTTACACTTAAACATGGGAGCTTCCCAACATAAAACCCATCTGAAGGTACTTTGCCGCTCAGTGCTACTCAGTGGTAGTTACTGGGACAGTGAGCAGTCCACTCTCCTTAAGTATTTTTTTGTTCTTCCCTCAAATTAAGGGGAAAGTAGAGAGGGAGACTGAGCTGGTATAACACAGGAGAGATTTGATATCAGGATCAAATCCCCCCAGAGCTTTCTCCCATTGAAATCCCAGAAAAGCCCCAGAAATCCACATCACTCTTACTGACCAAATTGTCCCAGTCAGAGATTCAAACCAGCTACTTCCAGACCACAAGTCCAATAAACTCACCTGTGCTGCCTTTTTGTGAATGCCACCTGATGAGCCGTAGTAGAGGTACACGCGACCAGAACCATCATATGGTGCTCCCACGGCAATATCTGTCAGCAAAATGTAATATCTGATTACAGAGGAGAAAAATAGGGCCACAGCATAAGTTAGAGAGACAAAGCAGTAGTTACTAATGTAACTCTGGCTCTCTGAATGCAGCATATTTTACACACCCACCAGAGGGAAAACAAGCACATAGTATATCAGATGGAATTAAACTCTTCCCTTGTCAAATACATATGATGTCCTGGCTCTCATTTCCCTTCTGTGTGCTTCATACCATGTTACAGATACATCGTGAATTTGAAAGAATAAACTTTTGATCAAAGATGTCAATTACAGTGTTTGTGAATGTGCACTTCTTATATATTGTGTTCGGTAAAGTAACTGATTTTTTAAAGTTGAGAAGTGATACCAGAACACATCCTTGCTTTAAGCTTTGCCAAACTATTAAGAAAGGGGAGAAAGAGAGAGAAGAGAAAGGGGCTAATACTGGAATCAAATAAATTCATGAAAAATCAAATCAAAGCACTCTTGTGTACAAAAGGTGCCTTAAAGAGATAGTTTGGAATTTTTTGACATGAGCGGAGCTAGTTCATTCAGGAAACTCAAGGTGTCATGGCTTAGCAAGGAGGAGGACCCAAATGCAGGAGTCAACAAGGGACAGTCACTTAAGAAAAATAATTTAATTCCAGACTCAGGCAGAAAAAAGGAACAGGCAAAACATGAGGAGCAAAAACACAGGGAGCAAAAACACAGGCGGCAGCCACAGGATACATTGACAGACAACCTGTCAAAGAACAAAGGAAACACAAAGGTATAAATACACAAAACTAATGACCAGAACAAGACACACCTGGAGTGGGGAGGCACTAGGAAAAGGAGGGAAACACTGGGATTGGTTGACAAGGGAGACAACAAGGGTGTGGCAGGCAGCAACACAAGGGGAGGACTGACAAGACTAACCCAGGACAGGTGTGCAGGGGAACACAGGCTGGGAAAGGCTACAGGAAAACAGGAGGGACACACAGAACAGGAGCAGAAAACCAAAACACAAGAAACACAAGAGTCCATGAAATAAATCAAACTCATAAACCAGAATCATGACGCAAGCTGCCATCAGCTGACTGGCTATCTGACTGGCACGGTTTTCAGAGTTAACCAATCATCATCTCACTCCCGAAATTCAAAGCCTTTTAAATACCATGTTATTGTACCTTGACAGGTTGCTTCTCTAGCCACCTTGCCACTGCTCTATTTGCTGCATTTGTTGTTTTAACCCACCTCCTCCCAAGCTCCGCCTGTCTAGATCTGTTTTATGTTGCATGGGGCATTGTGTTTATCCCTACAAATCTATGTATGTGCAGCAGCAATTTATGAAACAAATGCACATGCAGCAGCTAACATAGACAGTAAAGTACAGTAAACCACTGAAAATACACAAAATATAGTGTATTCTGTTATGGATTCTGAAAAGTCTTTTTGTGTATGTATTTGTTGTGGTTTAAAATGTTTTGTTTAATTTCTTTGCTGCTGGTGCTGCTGCTGTTGTCTTTCCAAGTCCGGGCTGGCTAGGAGATCTCCAACCAGAGGACTTGCTACCTCAGGTTATGCACATGCAATGATTGCAGTATTGGTCAATAAGTCATATATACTTATGCCAAAAATTTCCAAACTATCCCTTTAATCAGCAGTTTCTTTTTGAGTGCTCTGGTTTCCTTTTTTCAAGCTTTAATAAAGCTAGCAAGCATGCTAATTGACTATGGAAAATGAAAAAAATAAAATAAAATAATTTATAACTGTCAATAATTAGATACTAGTCTATGCATGATAGCATGGATTTAGTATGAAACATCACAACCTCCATAACCATCTTGATTGACATCTCCGATGTTTTCAACAGCCAGGCCAAACATGGAGTCTCTATGTCCAAGAAGCTGGATGGGCTTAATGTTTTCCCAGTCTTTTCCTTTGTTGTTGATATAGATATAGACTGCTCCTCCGACTGCACCTTCTTTGACAAAGAACTCTGGGGCACCCACAGCTAGGTCCTCCCACCTGGAAACGCCACAGGAACACAGTACAGAAAATTTTGACAACAATCTTGCAATAAATACATCAGACTCAGCATTTGCATATTTTTCTTAGCGCTGCTTTTAATTTAGATGGAAATCTATTTCGGGACTATCTTGAAATTTTCAAGGGACAGGGAGTCATTTGTTCCAAAACAATACAAGCCGAAAAGTCAGATTTGGAAGCCAGAAAGTTATTATTGAGCTAGTGTCATGGCAATTTTGTACTTATGGATGGAGAAGTAAAAATCTAATTTGTTTCTTGATTTAAAAAGTAGAATTAAGAATGTTTAATTAAATAAAAGACATAAACAATTAGAAACCCTACCCATCTCCATTGAAATCCACCACTGCTACATCATAGCCAAAGGAGGAGGCCAGACCTGGACCAGAGAGAACCAGCTCCACAGACAAACTCCTCTCTGCCAGAGGGTCTGGCTTTAGAAATGTCACCTGGCCGCTGTATCCTCCTCGAGGTGCTCCTGATACAATGGTCAGCTCACCTTTCCTGGTTAGGGCCATTCCAGAGTCAGTGGAGAATCCTGGGTGATGAAAATTAAGCATCTACTTGAATGATACAATACACTTCTTAAAGGACCAAGGCTACAGTTTTGATGTACCACTACATGTGCAAACATGAAATTAAAGAACATTCTTACTAAAAAGCATATTGTCCTTTTGGATTTTTAGATCAAACTGATTTCAAATGTGGCACCTCAAATGTGACTGACTCCTGACTACGATAGAAACTGACCTAGGTAGCTGTTGTTCTGCAGAGGGATGAGTCCTGGGTCAAATCGGTCTATATCACCAGTCTCACGAGGCTCCTCATCGGACACCACCATGTTGTCCAACAGCTCCATTCGCACAATTCCTTTAAGTAGCAGAACAGAAGAAAAGACAAAACAGCAAGACTTGTAATCCTGCAAGTGTAAATGAGCAGACAAGCAAAAAATGGTAACCCTAAAACCTCTAATGTCTTGTCCATTCAAAAATGTACTATGAAAAAGCTGTTTTTGGTAGCCCAGGAAATATATTTCATATTTTAGCATGTTAAAGCCTACCTTTAGTGAATGGTCACAGTTTTGCTTACATTGCAGGCAATAAACACATGCACCCTGCAATCATTTTGTCACTGTTCTGTTGGCTTCTGTTGGTTAGAAACTGGTGACTGAATGAAAATAAAAACAGAATATCAACTGACCCAAGTTTGTCTGTGTTATTTAGCTTTATTAAGCGGTCAATTTTGGTTTTCATGCTGCTTAAAAATTAAGATCAAGATTAAGTGAAACCCCATCTTAAGTAATACCTAGTCATTTTGGTTGATGCATTAAAAAACAAACGAACATCTGATCTGCTGGCAATTTTATGGTACCTTTCCACTGGTAAGCTCCTGGTGCTCCAAATAAGAGCGATCTGTTGTCTTTGGCAAAAGATGCTCCATGACCCTGCTGGCAGTACGCAAACCACTCATGATCCTTTTGACGTCTTTTTAAATGTCCAGGATCACATACTACCCTCCTCCAAGTCCTTTCTGCATCTCCCACATGAAGGTCATCTCCTAGGATATAACACTGGCCAGTCACCAGGTGAGGGATATAAAGATTTGGACTTGGGCTCCACTCCTGGTATCGATGAGCACAAGTCTACGAGGAGGGAATGATTGTTGCAATAAATGTGGAACTGTTTATTTTGCATAGAAAACAAATGTGTGTGTGTTTTAAAGTGAGTGTTCTCCTTACCATAACACTTTTACCTGGACCTTGGCTTGTCACCCTAACCCCCATCCACTGGTCATTTATGTCTTTACTATCAAGAAACTCTGGAAAAATCAGTTGAAAGGAGAGTTCACAAACTAGCCTCAGGGTCAGAACAATAGCAACACGTTAAACACACAGTGGTGAGTCATAAAATTTCAGATATAGTAGACAAACAAACCATTGTCAAACTCAATAGGCTGACACCACTCGGACGTTTTAGTCAGTTCACACTGGTAGACAACACCTGTAACGTTTGCTTGGTTCTGATGTTTTGAACGTGGAGCTCCAACCAGTAATCTGGAGAAAAATATCTTAAGTGTCATTTGGTAAGACACTGACAGGTAATGCAGCACAACTTTCCTCCCCTAAAACCAGTTTACTTTTTTAGTATAACAGAATTTTAGTGTAACAGA
>OMKZ01045538.1:54951-76084 GCA_900302535.1 Neoniphon sammara | reverse complement strand
CGCACACACACAGACACATCCACGCACACACAGTTCTCCATGCATAAGCACACACTTCACACGCACAACGATATGACAAGGATGTATGCAAGCTCACACTTGGTTGCATAAAGGTAAGCACAAAAGTGCATACACGCGCACACACCCACACACACCCTTAAGATGAATCCAAGATCTTGATCTGCCCAAACTTTGTTTCCATGGTAATAGACCCCTCCTCTCTCTCCCTCTCTCTCCATCTCTCCATCGCCAATCTCTTTTAATTAAAGTGTGTGAGATGCCAAAGGCCAGTCAACCAGTCTAGTCCTTGGCTTCCTGTCTCCGTCCTGTCATGTTTGCTTTGACTCACAGAGAAATCCTCCTTCATCACTTCCATCACTCCATCCTCAGCATGTGTACTCATGTACAGCGCCTCTTAGGTTTACGTTCCCTCTGTCCCCCTGCTTTCTCTAAATGATCCCTTTTATACCACAATCCTTCTTTATCTCCAGGTTACTGTATTTTGAATTCCTTATACTGCACCCATATTGTTGCAGCAGGAGATAGGGTGTTCACTGCAACAGGAACATGACGGCAAACTCAACCTGTGCCAGCGTGCAAAATGCTGCCTACAACACTTGCAGATGTATATTGGTGACAAAAGTTGAATTTTCCCGAATTTTCCCTTTTATCTTGGTTTCCTGGACGTAAAGGCATATATTTGTGGACCTTCTCTTCCTGTCTTCTCTTACAAAGAAGATAAAAAGGCTTGTAAATTTGCATAAATTGCACAGCACCTTGGATTTTAATTTGAGTAACTCCATTTTCACAGAGGACAATAACCTTTTACCAGCTACAGCCGCTGCCTGTTCTTTAATTAAGGTTGATCTCTGTCGGCTTTTCAAAGAACACCTGCAGATATTAATCCTACAAATAAGACTCAAGCTGTGCAGACATTTTTAAATAAAACAGACTATTGAAAATGAATAGGCATGAAATGCTGTTTAACATCTTGGCCTAACTGCATCTGTGCGTCCGGGCAGCGCATCGCAATTGTAATGCTGTCGTCACTGCAAATGTTAATGTTGGTGCACCGAGTCAAAATGTGAATGTCACCAAACCACAGACTTTGGCAACGTCATAATGGGTGAGCAGTAATGGAGCAGCTGATGATGCACGTCAGAAATAGACACCGGGCTTTCGTCAGTGCTTTGGGGAGAGAAGTTATGTTGCTTGCTACACTTCCTCATTGACTATAATGGGAGTAGTCTGTTTTTTTACCTGGAGGACAAGATGGCAACAGGAAGGCAACAGACTGATATTCTGACATTTTTTAATCTAATTTCCCTCCAGTTCCGCCCAGTTTTTATGGCTATGTACTGCCCTTAAACAGAAACTTTTGGACAGAAGTTTAGAATATAATCAGTGTGTTCTTCTGACATTTATAGTGACAATTTTACAGTTTAAAATGAAATAAAGGTTGATGAATTGTCTATTTTTAACGACGATGCTACAGTAAAAGGAGAGAGGGCAAGAAAAAAAAAAAAGCAGTGAAAATCTGGGCAGGGAACACATGGCTCAAAAATGGTAACTCACTTATAAACTACAAAATTCGAATGTACCTTCACTGCAAACCACTCAGCCAATCACACCTAAACACCTAAAAGAAAGCGAACACGGACGAACAGAAGCATACTTTTGCATTGAGACAAGTTGGAATATAAGTAAATTAACCCTTTGGCAGGGTGGATGAAATTACTTTGCACGAGAACATGTGGAACTGTTAAGAAATTGGTTGTAAATCTCGGTTGTCAGAAAAGTGCTCCCCTCTTAAGTTTACTCTCATGTTATTTAGGTCACAGTGTGAATGCGGCGTCAACGGCACTATTCCTCTGTCTTCCCCACAAAGCCTTCACTCAGCCACATTCTCTCAGCGTCAGTGAGATAATGAAGGGAAAGCAGAACTTGAAGCGGGCAAAATCCCTTAACAAACAATATTGTCAGAGCATAAGCTGATTAAGACAATCTGAAGTCAGAAACAAACTGTGTTTTGCTTTCTAACAACGCGCCTTCCCCTCCCCCACGTCCCTGGAGGTAAGATCGGAGGAATTAGCTATCAGACCACTAATCTGTCACATCACATTCTTTACGCAAGTGAATTCCAGCTAATTAATGTGCAGGGAGAGCAAATCGGAAACATTTGACCTCCTCCAGCGTAAAAATAAGTCCCATAATCCTTTGGGTTGTCGGAATTGCACGCTGGGATGTCCCGATTTCCAATGTGCGAATGTGTGTGAGTGTGTGTGGCAGTGATAATTACTGCAGTGCAGAAGCTAATTGGGCCAATGCATATTAATTCATTAAAATGTCTCCCTCCTGGTGTGGGCTTCAAATCTGGGCCTTGTCTGTAGATGGATAGAAGTCCTAGCAGGTTCCTGAGAGAAATACAGAGGAATTATTCTCAGGTAATATCCAGAGGACAGAAATCAAAATGTCTGCCTGTGCAGAACATAGAAATCCACAGCCCTCTTTGACATCCTGCTGTTTTTTGTCTCTATATTCTAGCTTACTTCAAATAGAAAGTCTCCCAGCATGGCCTATTTTCAAATGGAACATCTTATCTTCATGCTAACCTCCACGCTCTCCACTTCTTGCAATTTAGATGTCTTTGATAGCCGATGTCTTGTTGTCAAAAAAGGTCCTTGAGCCTGTGATGATCAGTGTGTGTGTGTGTGTGTGTGTGTGTGTGTGTGTGTGAAATGCAGCTAAAGGCTGGTAGGGCCCACAGGGGCTGTTGCTGGGGCCTGGTTTGAGAACGGTTGCCATAGCAAACTGCTTAGTATTGACTTCTGGCACAGAGTGAGATCCTCTGGTTTTTGTCCTATTCCTATCCTGTGTGTGTGTGTGTGTGTGTGTGTGTGTTCGTGTTATTTTTAAGCTGTCCATCTGAGAAAGGCTTTCATTACATGCAAAACAAACCAAATGAGCAGATAGCAATCAGCTAAAGGGCACAATGAGCTTCTGCACAGCGCCACTGAATACAATAGAGCCAGACTGTGACCTCTAGCCATGGTGTGCGTGCATATGTGTGTGTGTGTGTGTGTGTAGCCCACCTGAGGCCATAGCATGTGTGTACACACCAAGGCACAGATAATTGCTGTTCACCACGTTTAAAATAGGCTCCCCATCAATAAAATACCCAGATTCTACACTTACTATTAAATCAGAAAACCATAAGGCACCACAAATGACAATAAGTGCCCTGTCCGTTTTTCCTAACAGTGCAAAATCTCTGTTATTCATTTGAAGAATGCATAATGGATGCCGGAGGGCGAAATGGGCTATTTGCTAGAGTAGAGGGAGAGGGTGGAAAAATCAAATTATGGCGAATCAATGGGCTAATAGAGCATTTGAAAAGGAGCTGAAAAGACGCAAAAAGAGGAAATACGGATAAGTGATAGAGAAAGACAGATGACAGAGTCGAGACTGAGCGAATGGGAAAATGTTGGAGCGAGTGGTTCATGACAATTAAGGGGGAGAGAGAGGGATGATGATGAAGGGAAGAGACGAACCAAGTAGGAGAGAGGGAGGAGGAGGAGGAGGGAAGAGAGCTGATGAGAGACAAACAGAGAGAGGTACATACTCCAAAACATCTCCTAGACCCTTACTGTAAGTATATGTGACAGTCTAAAGAGGGTGTGAAAAGAGAAAGACACATAGAAACAAAGAGAGAGAGAGAGAGAGAGAGAGAGAGAGAGTAGTAGTAGTAGTAGTAGTAGTAGTAGTAGTAGAAGTATTTGACAGCTAGCTAGCTAGCTACTTGAACACAGGAGCAGTAGCTACTATAGTGGATGCGCAATGTCACGTTAGCTTTCTATATTAATTATTATATGCGGTTCAAAAGTCGAAAAAAGGTGCCTGGTTTGAAGAGATTATTGTGTTTTAAAAAATGTGTGAGTAGGGCTAGATGATATATCGATATTATATTGATTTAATAATATGGTCATGTCTTTTCCTGGCTTTAAAGGCAGCATTTCTGAATTTATTAGACTGTTGTAGTTGTTCTCTTTGTCTCTACCTGCTTGGTTTTCACATCCACATTACTAATGATTTATCAAAAATATTTTGTATGTAAATATCTTATGAAAGCACCAACAGTCATCCCTACAATATCGTCAAAATACCGATATTGAGGTATTCGGTAATAGATACCGTGATATCTGATTTTGCCCATATTGCCCAGCCCTATGTGTAAATCTATGTAGTTATTTTCTTACATTTTCAAAAAAATGATAAAAATCCTCTGAAATACTAAAATGCTTGGAAATATCACAGATTTCACTTGATAAATATGAGCAGAAGATGCAGTTCACCTCAGCTTTCAGAGCTTAAAATACTACTACAAACTACTGACCCTGATTTTCTATCTTCTTTAATTCCGCCGTCACCAACAAGGCAATTACCTGTAATCAAGTGTAGGTAATGACGTCTTAATTATAACTAAAGCAAACAAGATGAGCAATTTTCATCACAGTAGTCACTGTTGTGTCTCTTAAAAGGCCATGGCAGGACACAAGTACTTCATTTGAGGTTTAGTCAGCAAAAAACACTGAAGGCCTGGTATTTGATCGCTTCAAACATGTTTGAACACTTTGAAGTTGCTGGTCTTTTGATAGTTATTCCCATTTGACACAGATTATTAGATCCAGCTCTCCTCCCTGATCTTCGCCAGGACCTTTTTGCAGAGCAGACTTACCCCGACTTACGCTATACTGAGCAGCAACCTGCAGATTTCCCAGGAGTCCAGACTGGGAGAGGTTGTGTTGTATTGTGACTTGTGGACTGCATCCTGCGGTCCACAAGTCCACATTTTTCCCCAAATGGGTGTAATCAGTCATGCATTTGTCCGCTTGCTTACTGTTCGATCTTCCAGTGAGGATAAAGCGGTGAATAACTTTTCTTTTTCCAACTGAATATTTTGAAGAAAACGATTTCTGCCAAATGTTGTTTTGGCTGAGACACTCCAGTGCCCTGCTTGGCTTTATATTCATTTCTGCTCCAGTAAGCTGCTCAGTGTACAATATGAGCCTGTGGTTATGCTGGGCAGCTCCCAGTAATCCAACATTGGAAAACTGTTGTTGTACTGGGCAGCCCTACTGTGCGAATGTGTTTAACTGTCTGAATGTGAAACAAGCTTCTTGAAAAGAGGATAGTGGTCAATTTACTTTGCCCAGATAAATAAAAAAGTACAATGGTAATCATGTTTAATATTTCATTTTTATAAATATTAGACTGTAATACATGTTTAAAGAAATGCCTCAATACTGAATTCACACAATGCTATTCATCAGATCAGATTTTATTGTACAAATGTGCATGAAATGTTCCAACCTCTTGTTATCTAAATCACCATTAAGGAGCAGGCAGGCTGCCGATGTGTTTGATTGACATCCCGTGATGCTACCCAGCATGGATTTTATTTTTGGCCACATTGTGCACACAGCATCAGGGTGAGAGAAAGAGGCAGAGGTGTGAAGATGCAGCAAAACTAGAACGACTGTAATAGCACAGGAGTGAGAGGAGGACAGAGGGCAAAGTAGCATGTAAAAAAAGGGAGAGGGAAGCATAAATATGAGCGTATAAAACCTGCCAAAAGATACAAATAAACAGACAAGAGGGGAAAGAGCGTGAAAATGAGTAGAGATAGAGATGGAGAGAGGGAGAGTAGAGCGATTAGTGATTAGACTAACAACCACAGGTCAAACAAGGGTTTGTTCCCCACATCGCTCCATTGCCCGGTGTGAAGTCAGTAGAAAAATCGATTACCGGATAACTCGCTGTCAGGAGCATCGACATCCAGCTCAACCTCCCTCCCCTTTTTCTGGGCAGCATTCCTATCAAGATTCCTTCTGACTTTACACATTTACTGGCAAGGTTGGTAAAAGATTCAAACTTTGGGGCGAGTTATTCAGTGTTTAGGGGAGCAGGACAGTAATTAATGTCCCAGGGAGCCCGGCCTGGAATGTTTTCATCTTTAATAATGCCACTCTGCGATGCACTCAGGCAAAGTGTGCATTACTGCGCATCCATAATTGATGTGCCGCGTTCGCTGCACAGAGCCCTGGATGAGAGTCCTGTGTAAAGAGATACGCCGCATACTTCAGATTGAGATGCAAGCATGCCGTCGAATATACACAAACACACACACACATGCATTTGTATCAACTTGTGAGGACCTTCCACTGATGGTACATATTTTGACTTTCATATACATTCCCATAATTTCATCCTGACTTTGACAGTACTTTGCATAGAACAGAGAAAATTCCAAACAATTGTATTTTGAAAAAATTGTAGCACAAATGTCGTGTTTCCATTACTTTGTTTGCTTCCTGGTTATAGCACTGTCAATACGAGCGCACTGCCGAGTAAAAAGAAATTTTCCCAAAGTAAAATGTTAGCATGAACAAGCTAGCAATCAATGTTCCCTAGCTAGCTACAATGATGACATCTACTGTGTGTGGTAGGACGATATTTGAATAAAAAATTAAGGTGTAATAAATGAATTTCTGTGCCATAAATAAATACATAAATGAAAAAATCTTGGTACGTAGAATCACTGAATCTCTCGAGCGCCATGGCTAAGCACGTAAAACCCCTCTGACCTAGCAACAGTAACTAAGGGGAGCAGGCTATTGGTCAGTTCACCCCTGTCATATTTCAAAGGGCCATGCACTGCATATACTGCAGGTGTGTAGGTCATGCCGTTAATATTACAAGCAGGGATGTAATATATTGCAAGCTTGTTTATGTAACAAAACATTTCCTGTGACTTTTTTAAAAATAACCCCTGTTCATCTTTCTGTCTTCATGAGGACATTGTCTTCATAAAAATAGAAGTGCAAGAACACACACCCACACCCACACACAAACAGTGTTTCTAGGAAGATTAAATCTAGCATCGAGTCCCAGAAAGTGCGAGTAAAGTAATTACACTGTCTGAGCTGGTTGCCATTGTATGAGCATACTCTGGCAGGGGCTTATGGGAGAGGCCAAACGTTGCCTTGACAACAGACTATACCCTCCACCTCCACCCCTACCCCATTTCACCCCCATTCTCACACACACACACACACGCACACACACACACACTGCATCCCCACCCCCTGCCAACCTTGCCAAATGAGGAAAATTCATCAAGAGCGATGCGCACTGCACACACACACGGACACAAATAGACATGGACACACCCACACATAAATAATCTCTTCATCCTTACTCACACAGTCATAACCACATGCACACACGCGCACACACACACACACACACGCACATTGCCACCCCGTTAGAGTTTGATGTGTGATGAACTGACCGCAACAGTGCTAATGAGCTGCCATTGTAAGATACAGCTGGGTGACCCGTCCATGACTCCATACCACAGACCTGCAGGCAGATTCTCTTTATGCCCAGCTACTTTAAACTAGAATATGTGACTGTTACACTTGACAAAACGCAATAATGTTAGTATGTTATGTTGCATTATTGGAAGCGTTTATCAAACCTGGTAACTTCTTTCTGCGTTGCTGGTAGCCATTAATGCTTCAGTGCTCATCTTCCTTACTCTGAGAGAAAACTGCCTTGATAATCAGATAAAGAAATTGTCAGGTCCTCACATGTATGGCAATAAAAATGTGGTGCATTTTAGTTTCCATGCAGTGCATGAAATTAAGCTGACCTGCTCCAACATTAGAAAAGGGACAGAAATGGAAGCACTAACAAAGATACTCCATCTTGAACTAGAGGGAAATTTTCACTAAGAGCAACAATATCTTTTTCGGAACCAAACACAATTTGAACTGCACAACATACTGTTCATTGAAGTTAAGTTTTGGTGCTAGTTTAATTTTGATTTGTGTAATTTGGAACATCTGTGGCATTATAAATGTTGTTTTCTGGCTTGACTCTGACTGCAAGTTCTCAATTCGACTACCTGCTCTGTTTCCTCACTTCCACCTTAGGCTCGGTTCACGATGGATGTCGAAGCGCCCTGAAGCACAGCCCGCTGTCTTTCGATGCCCATGTTAAACAATCGTGCTGTTCAGACCGGACATGCCACAAACGGAGCTCCGTGGGCGGCTCACAATCTGCAGTGATAGTTTCGGCATTTAGTCTATTTTCACCACGAGTGAATTTCTCAAGAAAACACACTGAAAATACACTAGAAATGGTCAAATCTGCATCCCATGCCTGCCCACTTTTCTGATTTTCCGGTCCCTCTCTCCCTGTTCTCCTGGAGTTTAATTTCCCCTGATTTTCTCCCACCGTTTGATGAAGTTTCAAAGTCTGCCCATGCCCTATATTTGTTCGAATTAGTATCATTTCTGTTTCTCAAAAGAACGGTCAACAGAATACATTATAAAACAGTTTGCATGGTTACCTTACTGGCAGTTCTGTCTTCCATTTACTTCTATCTCCACTGAAAACTCTCACTGGCAAAACAGCGTTGTGTTTAGAGCCACAATAACTGAAATCTGGTTTATGACTCAGTCTGACTGTGAGACGTATGTAGACTAAAACATTAAATTATATTAAATTATGTACTTATTCCATACATTCACTTGTGTTGGAGAGAGAGAGAGAGAGAGAGAGAGAGAGAGAAAGAGACACACAGACAGAGCTAGAAAGAGGATTCTCTTGTGGAACGGCGTAGAGAAATATGCCTCTGGTGTGAACACCAAAGCTCCTGCTCGGGTGTGAATTTGGCTTTGTGGCGCTTGAATGTCCAGTCTGAACCAAATGTTATATTCCAAGGGTTCCTTACTGCCTTATCGACGAAAGTAGCCCGCTAATGACAGTGCCATCAGCCGTACTCTGAACAAACAACCGCATCTGAAAACCAAATATATTGATTTTTGATAAATGCACCACCAGCGCCAAAAGCCCTGTAAAACAAACTATCCTCTAAAAATGACAAAAAATAAAGAGTGAGGGTGTTTGTGTAGAGCTGGAAGCGCAGAAGGAATAGCTAATGAAATAATAAAATTATAAGTAAATAAAGATAAGCTCACTATGTGGTGTGTCTTCATGATGATGTCCCTTGTTAAAATGGAATGGTACATAACTTGTGCTGAGCTAGTAAAAATAAAATATGAAATATTACATAATCTATACTTATATTACATTATTTATACTTGGAAAGTAATCATTTGGACAGGCTAGTGGCCAAATTTGGTTTCACTCCTGCATGTGTGCATGTTTTTAAAAGTATAAAGCTGATCCACAAAGTGTGGAGAAAACTCTTGAGAGTGAAAATCTCGAACTGTAACAACAGAATTTTTGGGATGATTACCATGAGACATCAAATTCATCAACATCCATCCGTCATCTGTCACTTGGTGTTGGTCTCTGTGCTGCAGCAATGCCCTGGGGCACGCCACAAAATGGCCGCCGTGCTTAACATGCTAATGAGGTGAGAATCCAATATTTCAGGATCCATAGCAGGAGCCTCCGGAGGCTGCAGCTCGTTAACTCGGCTCATGAACATCAAATCAGGAGTTCATGCGCGGAATGAAGAAGTAATATGAAGACAGCACACGCACACACACGCACGCACACACACGCACACACACACATTAAACAAGCAGAAAAGGCCTAGGGACCCATTACAGTACATTTCTTTCTTATTTAAAGATATTTAAATAACATTTCCGCATCATGAGGTCGACCTCATGTGATTTTGTGGCAAATTAAAAGGTGGTAAACTATGACCCTGCAGTAAGTGTTTATCATAACGTAATAACAACCACCAATATAAACAGAAATGACTTAGATTTTCAGAAAAGCTTTTTTTCTCTTTTCCCCCTTAAAAGACATTCTCCTCACATAACTGACACCAACTGATACTACTTATTAAGATGGACAGCAAGAGTTGAGGTTCTAAAGATTTATGTCAGTCTGAAAAAAAAAGGTGGATAAAGTCTATTCTGCAACTAAAAAGGTTGGTAAATTGAGTTTAGGCAGGTTTACCCTCTGCTACATTTCTGGGTTGAGCACAGTGGAGAGTGACAGGAAACATGGGAGGGCAATTATAAGGGAATTAACATGCAACAAAAGCCGCATGCTGGGACCAAACCCATGTCATTGTAAATGTATGAAATTCACAGCATCCCGCAGAGCAATGAGGGCACCCACCAACAATCATTTTCAAGAGTTTGTGTGATGCCGCTGTGGCTGCTGAAAGTGGCATGATGTGTGACAGTATTTCCTATTATCATATCCCCAGGCACGGTTGGTTTCGCAGTGAGCGCAATGAAGAGATCCTCGCAGCAGATTTATGGCATGACTCACAGCCAGCATTGGCTCACCACTATGTATGATGCGCTTAGGATTTTAGTCATGTAGTGTCACTGTTTATGCTTGTGCAGGACATGTGTATGAATGTGCCTGTTGGAGGGGATTGAGTTCAAGTATGGTTGCTTCAAACATACTCAGCCATCATCACTGTTCATTTAAGTGCTGATCCCAGATTTAATGGCTTTACTGGCTCCTAGATACAAGATCCTTTTACACAGACAGTGGGTTAGGGAGGGAATTCATGACTGACCTTATGAGCTCTTTGCAAAATGGAGTACTGTAATTGTATTTTGACCTTTTGGCATTTTTATTGATGCTGCCTTTAATGCTGTTACTGCTGTTTATTGACATTTTGTTGATGCTGTTGTTAACCAATGCAATTGCTCTGAATAGTTTTCTTATGTAGGTTGTGATATTGTGTTCTGTAGTGCTCAGTAAATTAAACTACTCTAAACTAAACAAACCTCTCCTGCAGCTGCTGGACAAAACCATTGAATATAATGATTTATAATTGATCAGTTTTCCCCATGAATCCACTTGTCTCTGCAGAGATCAGGGCATAAACCAGCGACAACATAAGGAAGTTTCACAAATTCAACGTCATGATCAAGACGTTTCAACTTCCCTTTTGAAATTGCTTTTCAACTAGCGCACGGCCCTCCTGGTGCCCCGCTGGCTTGAGGCATGTCAGGAAAATGCAAGTACTGGGAGCGAGCGGTTATACATTTTAGCCTGAGGCTGTACCTAGAGGAAAGGCCATGACGTCATCAAAGTTGACAGGGTTCATCTTCTGAGTAGCATGAATGCACTTTCCAGATTTTATGGAAATTCACCCAATAGATTTTGAGATATCAGATTTGACCTTTTGGGACTTGAACCTCTGACCTTTTCTTGACCTTTTGGCCTGAGGGTGGCAATAGAGGAAAGGTTATGGTGTCATGAAAAACAAGAGGAATCTTCCTTTGGAGAGCATGAATGCACTCACCATATTTCATGGCGATCTACCCAGTAGAGTGTGAGACATCAAATTTGACATTCTGGCCTAAGGTTGGCACCAGAGGAAAGTTGACTAATTAATTAAACTAATTACATTTTGTAATTGACATTTTGGCCAGAGGGGCATGCTAAAGGAAAGAGTTTGAGGTCACCAAAATTGACAGGGTTCATCCACTGAGGAACATTAATGTACTCATGACAATCTGCCAAATAGATTTCAAGATATACTGCCTTTGAGCAAAGTGTTGAATGGGTGGACCACATCTTTAAAGGATAATTCCAGTATTTTTAAACCTGGGCCCTATTTTCCCATCTATTTGGGTCTAAATTATCAATAGGGACAACATTTTTGGAATTGGTCCATTATTTAGCTAGAAGGCTATAACTTGCAACCGTGAAACCTTTCAGTGGCAAAAACAAACACTTTTAGTGGACATACTTTAATTACATAGCAGCTGTTTCATGGTTGCCGATTAAAGGGCCCAGGTTTAACAAACCGGAATTATCCTTAAAGTCCCGCCTGTCAGTGGGGCAAAAAACTGAAAACAAATACAAAATTACCATTTTGCATACTGGAGTTATACATAAGGAATATCTGTTAATCGTATCCAAATGCTCCATGCCCTTGAATATGCATAGTTGAGGTCTTGGCAGTTTGTCATGCATCTCGGGATCAGAGTTGATAGAGTTTGATAAGAATCAGCTTCCATCACTGGTCCTGCACTTGTGCCAAGACGAGTTCAGCAAAATAATAGTTCTTTGGTGGTTGAATGAGATTAATTTCCTCTAACACTGGACTGAAGAGGGGAAGCACCATAAATAAGCTACAATTCTTTATGAAATTAAAGTCTCTGTAATCCACATTTATATTCATTAACAGGCAATCACATTGTGTTTTGTCTGTGCATCGTGCATTGACTTGGAGGTAAGGGGAAAAGTGAGGACCTGTAGGTTTTTATGCTTTCCTTCTTCATCTCCAGCTCTAGATGAGTCATTCCCTCTGCGCTCCACTCATCAATATTACAGCACCTCCCTCCCGCTGCCAGCAGGCTCAGTCCACATTACTAATTTAACTTTTATTTTTCTGTTTTCTCCCTCCATCTCCCCTCTGCCTGCTGGTCTGAGACGAGGAAGCTTGACAAGCATAGAGATGAGTTGATCATGCCTGTGAGGTGTAGATGATCTCCACCTTGCTGTCACGCTGTTGATTTACACTACTAATCACATTGTCTGTGAAAAATAAATAAATACTGACTTACAATCACATAAAAGCCAGTCTTTTGGCGTCTTCTAATAAAAGATATAGGCCTAAAGGAAAATTGTACTTTGACTTCATTTTGCAGGTGCAAGATGAATTACTTCTCATTTTAATTTAAAACGATTTTTTTTTCAGCATGAGCAGTAGCCTTGTGCATTCCTGCCTTGTTATTGTGTATACCTTCTAATACACAGAGATGTTGGATTTGTCACTTGGACAGCCACAAAGGTCGCTGTCAACATACCTGGAGTCTGATTGGCCCTCTGTGGTATTGATAGTTAAAGTGTTATTGGATATCGATCCAGAATTTCACAGCTGTGGATTGCTGAGAGGTCACGTTTTGCGAGGCTGGTCCTTGAGAAGATGGAAACTATTTCAACTGTATTGATCTCTTTAGGTAGTTTGCATTGATTAAGTGAGGTCTGGGAAGCTTGCAGGCACATAATGAATTTGTAGATCCTAAAAAGCCAAAAATACAACTGTTTGTTTTGTATTTGGCATTTGTGTGTGTGTGTGTGTGTGTGTGTGTGTGTGTGTGTGTGTGTGTGTACATGTGTTACATAACCACAGTGTAGTCTTGGCATAAACCTGTCTCTCTACTAGATGCTATTACCGAGCCCTGGGCTTGTAGCCAAGCCTCATCTTTTCTTACAACGGGTGGTGCTGTCATAGCTCGCTAGTGTGCAACAGCCGTATCATGTAGCATGATTCACCATCACAGGTCTATAGTATATTATTTTTTTAAATTCAGACAGTAAAGGAGATCTATTTATTTATTCATTTTATTTAGTTTTTTGCTTTATTCCCCAAATTGGAAAAATTAGAAATTAAAAGATGAAGCAAGTGCTGTTACCTACAGAGGCGAAGATATTCAGGGTGATCACTGATGATCACTGTGTAACTGCAACCAGGAACAAAATTCCAAAGACACTGACAGGCAAAAGAACCCAACTACTACAAGGAACTGCTCCCATCATGACTTGGGCAATAGGTGATTGTCTCTCTCCTCAATTCAGAACCTTCCAATGAACCTGCCTTGAGTCATGTTTACTGCTTTATGCACAGTCACAGCCTCCATCTAAAAGATACAATCTTCATCGCTGCACCAGAGAGTCTTTCTCAACTTCATTCAGCAGAAAGCAAAACAAAGAGGCTTTTCACCTTGATCTTGAAGACCTTGGTCCAGCTGCCAATTTTATGATTAGATTATGATCCACAGACAGTTCTGGGGATGGGAGACACTTTTATACAGCACATCTTTTTTTTTCTTTTTTTTTTTAATAATAATAATAGTGAAACTCCCTAAGGAGGTAAAACAGACTTGAAAAATACATGCAGCTTTGTTCAGTTCAATGAATATTCAGCAGCAAAATCTGACTCCAGAGATCCATTATCATTGTCTGAAATTTGGCCTGTGCCTTTTTGGCCTGTGCGTTTCACTGTCTTCAAATGTGTGCAATTGTCTGCACAAATATCATAAGTGGTAACCGGAGAGCTTGTTAAAGACATTTATTCCTCACCCTCAGTTAAGTCAGAGCTCCCTTCCCTCTCTTGACACATTCATTAAGTCCTCTAGTGTTGATCTTATAGGTGAGAACATCCTCTCCTCACAGCCAAAGGAGATTAAGTGGAAGCATTACAACATGCAGTCAAAGCATTAACGTGAGCCGCTTGGTGCATTAAAACTAGCCTTCTCAGTCCTGGCATGACTGCAGTGTTTAAGTCTGTGAAAGCCAAGGCCACAGGAACAACAAAACAGCCATGAACAACAAAAGACCCCTTCATGGAAATAGGAAGTGTTAAAGATCCTGACTCATTCCACTGAGCAGGTTGTGTTCAGGTGCATGTATGGTCACATTATGACCTGGACTCTTTTTTTAAATGGCGGTTTTGTGTTTCACACTGCAGTCACAGCACTCTCCTGAGAGTGCTTGCAGATTTTTCGGCGAAACAAGTGAAGGGGTGTCCTGGGATGATTTCCAACAGGATTACAAAAAAGAAAGTTCCTATTTCTCCCTCATCGCTCTGGTATAATCCCTCTCTCTGAACACAGGTGACATCAGCTGCTGTGGGATTAACTGTCACACAGTGGGCAGGTGTTTCCTCCTGACAAATCATCTGATCACGGCATTTTCAAGTCCCCAAGCCTCAATCATCTTTTGGTGAAAACACCACCCTTACACTTTCAAAAACAGGTGTTAAAATTGTTTTTACACAACGGCAAATGAACAAATTTAAATGAGGCAAAGCGTTTGCTAAGAGGAGGAAAGACAAAACTGACTTACCTTGGACACTTTCAGCTTCCCACTCACTGAGACACAGAGCACTGATGTAGGTGCCTTTCCACCCACAAACGCAGTGAACCACAGAGGTTCATTTCTGCAACATTTTGCGCTAACATAGAAAGCTCAGCTTCAGCAGGGAATGAAGAGGCTCCTGGCAGGTCTTGTAGATCCAAAGTAACAACACTGTAGATGTAAGAAATTTTCATTTGATGTAACTCAGGTAGAGCTGAACAATTAATCAAAATATTACTGAAATCATAATATAGTCAAGAGCAATATCCAAAACACAAGGACTGTAATTTTTTTATAAGGTCATATATGTAACAAAATACCTTTCTAAATGAAGTATTATTGTGCTAAAGAGAAGCCATGGCCTATAAATCTTGTTCTCCAGATATTAAAAAGAAATGTTTGTTTGGTACAGACCCCAGCAAAAATTACATTTTAATAGTTTTTACAGTGATAAATAAAAAATGTGATGCAAAAATTGTCACTCGCTAAAATTATAAATCATATTGCAATTACATCTATCAAAATAGTTGGAATGTTGTATTTTACCTAAAATCAGGCCATAAGCAGAAGGCACAGTGAGTGATTTCTTATCAGATAACCACTGTGCTTGAAATGTGAAGACCACAAAATAATCTGCAGATCTTCATCTTGATGTATGTATGCTGTCGTGCTCATCTGGGACAGGGGGAGAAACCAAGTCAATCCAATATAATCCAAGAACCCTGCAGGCAGTGTCAGAGTTTTAATGGATAAATGTAAAAATAAATAAATAAATAAAATATGCTACATGAACACATTGTTTAAATTGGCACAATGTAGAAATACAGGCAGATTGTTGGAGAGTGATTTTTTGTTTTTCACAGATTACTGACATTTGCATACAGAGCCCTAAAATAATATGGGTCCTTACTTAATAGCAGTAAATAAAAAAGGTGTATTTTCAAAATCTAACATCTTCTACCAGAGTTCAACAGGCTTCAACATATACTGCAGTTCTAAAAGCATATTTAGAGTTGGAGCTGAGTTTAGGCTGCAGGGTGATCAAACAGTGGTCAAACAGTGATGTGCTACTGAAATGCCTCTTGGACAGCCAGTAGGTCATCTGGAAAGAATGAATTACTCGTGTTTTTTTCACACCTATGGCCACGTATTCCAGCAAGCAATTCTCTGGATCTCTGGTCTTTACTGACCACTCGTTTGTCTCCCTGCAGCTCCCCTGCAGCGCTAGTACCGGCACAGGGGATCCAGGTGAGCCTCAGGGCAACGCTGCTTCCATTGTACTTCCTGAAAAGACAAATATCCAGTTACATGTCCAGCTCCATTCATAGATTTTCCACATGTCATGGAGCTTGGGTCAAATGAAGTAGTGGAAAAAATGCTCTGACATGTTCCATTAATGATTTTTTTAATCTTAAGTATCACCTCCTGTCATTGGAGAATAGTTATGGGGGAAAAGTTGCTGCCAGCTAATGCAGTTGTACAAGCTGGATGCAGGTCTTTGAATGCACCGCAGTTGTGCTTGTTTTCCGATTTTGGCTTAGTGCTGACTGCAGCAGCATTCTGGGAGGTGAAGAAGAGACCCCAGGCACTAGAAGTTTAGCTTGCTAGTGAAAGTTCCCTGCAGGAGTGTGTGTGTAAATACTGAAGAACCTGACAGTAATCTGCCAGAGAAAGACCTGGTTTTGACAAAGCGCAGGCCTCCTCTAGCCATGAACCTGCAGCTTGAGTTGTTGTGATGATGTTGTGGAGTGAGTGCGGGGGGGTTTGTGGAAAGCAGAATTGAAGATGTTACTCAAACTCACTCCCCTGGTGGAGACGCTATCCTTCAGCTAATTCTGGAGCTCCTTTGAATCGGCTCAAAGCATCGCACTGCTGTGTTTACAAGCACATAAGTCCTGCCATGGGAAAAGCTTCATTCTGAGAGGATGATAAAGTTGCTCTGCCTGGGGTGTTTTTTTTTTAACCGCTTGTCTTTTGCAGTGAATGTGGTAGATAAATAAAAATGTGGTTAAACTATGTCCCTCCATTTGGTGAGGCAAACAACCACCAGTGTAAACAATAATCAGTTATTCTTCCAATAAGGCATTAATTCATGCCTTACTTCCCTTAAGATCCCTTTCCTCATAAAACTTATATCAGTTTGACATGAGTGAATGCTATTCTGCAACTAAAATATTAATCAAACTTGTGTTTACCTGGGTTTGTCCTTCATTACATCCCTTATATCGTGTACTGTGTAAATTGAAAAAAACAATATAATCTTATATCAACCCAGACAGTGACCACTACTTCTGGTCATATTCCGTTTAAGTGACGTTCATGCAGTTCTTGTTTTGAATACTCCATCATATCTTCCTCCTGCATGACAGGAATAAATGAGTTGGGGAATGGTTGGAGGAATGTGCAAAGAAACATGGATTCAACAATAACGTCGTGGTAAATCAGTATGGGCAGCACAAAACCATTTCATTGGAGCACTTCATCCTACTTCAGCAGAGGTCAGATAAGCCAAAAGATGCTCTCTTTGTCAAGCTCTGCGCAAAGGAAATCTGTGGAGGAGAAGGGAATCTTTCTAGAATATTGAAATGAAGGTCAGCTTTCTGGGCCATGGTTTCCCACAGTGACCATCCCGCCTGGGGAAGAGGAGATGGAGAATGCAACGCAACGCGACCGCTGCACGGTTACGCAAGACCAGAGAAAGTGCAACAACAGCACTGAACGCTCGCTCAGAGGAGGGAAAGTGCCAACAGTACACAAACGCAATGGCGAGCGAGGGAAGAGAGAGGCAACGGGAGGAGGAGGGGGTAATTCAATCACATCAGTGTCCTCATTCACAGGACAGAGAGAGAGAGACAGAGAGGGAGAGAGAGAGACAGGGAGTTATGAACAACTAATGAAATAAGCAAAAGCTGAGTCAGATGTTCGTCCCTGTCTCTCTCTCCATGGAACAATGGAGAGGTGAGACAAGGCGAGGGACGAGGGTGAGGGCAAAGAAAACACCAGCACCAAAGCTTGGAAAGACAAAATGGCGGTGAGCTGCCAATGCAAATGATGAGGACGATGTGTGTTCTTTGTTGCAGTAAGAGCTCTGTTCCTTTGGGTATAGAGGTTCAAAAGGTCATGGGTGCAAACAAGAGAGGAAAAGCCTCCCATGCAACTTCTCATCCATCTTAATCCCTCCGAGTTGAAGAGTGCATGCATGATATCACACACTCACACACACACACTACCCAGGCCAAACTGCCCACACAGCTCCAACTTCCAGGCAGTGTTCCCTATCATCCACACTTCCATGATCATTTGTCCTCTGGGTTTGTCCTATGATGTCCAATCTGTGACCTCTTTCCTCTTGGATTCCAGAAGCAGCAAGATTTCTCCAAGTAACATCAATTGCCACAGAACACATCATTGAAAGGTTTACATAGATGTAATACAGCACCCAGCTAACAAGATTTGACACCAGCTCTTTAATGAGTAACTAAGGAGATTCTTAGACGAAGCGTTCCCGCTTGTCGAGGAAAGTCAGGGCTTAATTCTCTGGGGTGGTCAGGGAATATTGAGGAACTTCACAAATGAGTAGTAGAATGTACCTAACTTGGTTCATAGGTTCATTGTATTAAATGGAGGTTTTCAACTGTCCTCTTTGCACTGTTGTGTAAACCAGACTGTTTAGAACTTTTCTGAGCTGGAAAACATAAAAAAAAAACAGGAGGTACAAGTTTCATGTCCTGGACGGGCTCCAATCTAGGAATTTTGTGTCAGTGCCATACTGGGAACCCTGGGGTCCATTCTTGAAGCCTCGAGCGTTCATAACGGATTTCATTATGCTGTATTCACAAGGAGAGCCAACAAGGTTCAGAGAGATCAGACGGCCTCTGGGCAAAATTCTTGCAGTTTTGAAAATCTGATGTGGAAATCATAATCACAAGATAGGAGAAAGTTGTTGTAAAGCATTTGTACTTGCCATACCATTATTTTATCTTGGCAGTAGTGTCGTTTCATTAGACACCATTGATCCATGTGAATAAGACTGTGTCCTCACAAACATCTGGACAATTTGGACCTCTCTAATTAACATCAGTGGCCACTAAACAGATCATTGAAAAGTTTCCATAAACGTAATAAAGCACTGACTAACAAGATTTAACCACCACGCACACTCTTTAATGAGTAAGTAAGGAGGTTAAACTTAGACTAATAATAAGGGTCCCACTTGTCAGGGAAGTCTTTGCTTAATTCTCTGGGGAAGTCAGGTAATATCTGGAAGTTTTACAAATGAGTAACCTTACAGAATAGCAGAATGTACCTCAATTTTAAAATTTGGTTTATACATTCAGTGTATTTTTACATCCTGGAAACAATGAAATGTTCTGAAAAAACATGGAATTTTATATCAGCACCATATTGGGAACCCTAGGCCTCATCTTGAGGCCTCAGGCTTTCATACTGGATTGCATCATGTGCTGTTCACAAGGAGAGCCAACAAGGATTTGGAAATTATAATCACAAGATAGGAAGACGTTTGTGGAAAAGCACTTACATTTGGGATTGCCATACCACTCACTTATCTTGACAGTGGTGATGTTGGATCTGTGTGAATAATGTTGCATCTTCAGACACATTTGGGCAAACAGGTTGATGCAATAGATCACATTCTCCCTCTGTGCACAATATGAACCCATGCTGTGATGGGAAATTGTAATTGCACTCCTTCCATCCTTCGGTCACATCACATACTGCATTCAGTTTGTTTGGCCCTGCTGTGATACCATTCCCTCTCCTTGATTTATATGTCAGGCTATCATACCTTAGTATTAATATTCACATTTCATTTGTTCAGATCATACCATAACTTCCAAATGAATTTTGCTCTCACTTCCATTGGCAACGACCACCACCTCGTGCTCATAATCATCATCATTCCTCCCTGCTTCTCCATTCCTTGCACACTTTGACTATTTGGTACATTGACTTACACTGTGAAGTTCTGACCACATTGCAAATTGCTATGCACCAAAATAAATCTAGAGGCTTTACGCAGCCTTGATCACACAGCGGAAGCGAATCAAAAGCACTGAGCCGAAAGCAACAATCCTGATAGACACATTGGTCACAGTGACGGAATAATTGTCGCCTAAATGACTAAGGGCCGATGAGTGATGATCATTACATGCTGTAGTGGGTGATTAAGAAGTTGATCATCCTCAGAACCCCTCTGCCTCACTTTTTCTTCTCTTAAATCCATGACGGCGTATTACCTGTCTCAGAAGGAATTTGTGGACCGGCACTGTTCCAAGCGGTGCCGTGATTAGGAGTGCTCTCATTAGGAACGTGTCATTTTTGATTTTCTGTAAAGGTGCTGGTTACAGGGGCAAGCTGTCTGTTCCACGAGCAGCCCAACTTAGTCTGAAGAGACCCTCGCCAGTGAGTCATCCTCAACCTTTGGAGTTAATAAAACCTTCCCACAGCTCTCCCAAGTTCTGTGAGGTGTGACGAATTATGGCTGATGTCTGGCTCAGATGGTAAATCTGTGTGTGTGTGTGTGGGGTGTGCGCGCGCGTGCGTTTGTGTGTGAAGGCTGATAGCCAGTAACCCACAATTGGGCTGTCCCATCAACACGAATTTTCACTGACTGTCCAGTGACTGACTCAGTCTGAATCTTCTCATCCTCCTGTCTTGTGTGTGTATGTGTGTGTGTGTGTGTGTGTGTGTGTGTGATCACAGTATCTCACAACCTATATGGGTTTATATAGGTCCAATAAAATGACTATAAACCCACTATTTAGTATCATAGACAGCCTAAAAGACTCGCTATATTATAATATTGCGTGATGTAATATGGTGATTTTTCATTAGATAGAAATCATCTAGCAAACATCTAGCAAACCATGTCCCATCACAAACATCAATAAGAACAAATATGTGGTGCAATGAAATATTTTATTATAGACACAGCATGGTGCGCCATCATCCCTATTCTATGTAGAAGACACATCTGTTCTGCTGGAGAGAGAGAGAGAGAGAGAGAGAGAGAGAGAGAAAGAGAGAGAGAGAAGGGAGGGGGTGGGAGGGCTGTGCGCCACGGCGTTGCCAATAGGCGCAGCGCTATCTAATTAAACCCCCACCACGTAATCCCAACGACACCATCCCCCCTGTTTAAATCCACTCCACCGGCGCAAACCGTTGAAACCCACTGTCCTCCGCTCCTATCCCGTCCCATCCAGGCCCAGTGGAGGAGAGGAAGCGCCGC
>OMKZ01045538.1:25889-45206 GCA_900302535.1 Neoniphon sammara | reverse complement strand
CCCTTCACACCCCCGCCTCTCCTCCCTCCACACAATCGGAGCTCTTCATCCTCTTGTTATCTCTCCTGAAACGCTCTCCTCCTCTCCTCTCGTCCTCTATCATCTATTTTTATTTTCTTTTTTCTTTTTTGCATTTTCAATTTGCCCCCTCTTCTTTTGCTGTCCACTCTCTCTGAGGTCTTCCTTTCCCTCCCACTCCCTCCTCCCTCTTCCCATAAACTGTGATTGTTATCTGGCATCAGTTCCCTAAACCCTAAGCTATATAGTAAAGCCCCCGCATCTAATTTCATTTTCCATAAAAACTTCAAAAATCCACTTTTATTGACTACATTTCCGGGGGACAAAATGGAGCAATCACTGATGAGATGTATTTTTTGTCAGTGCAAAGAAATATTATACCTACATCACCAAAGTATCATCTTAGAGGAAATATTGGCACTGAGTGCTCCAATTATGTGCCTTTTTTAATGTAGCTTCCAAACAGACAATTTTTGCATCATCATTCATCCCCATTATAATGTCAATCTCAAATTTGGACTCCCTTCGGCCAAAGTCTGACAAGTGCCACACCTTGTCCCAGTCCTACAGATGCTCATGTATCTGTATATATTTTTTCACACCTTTTTCCTCACAGCCAGTACACTTCTCCTTGACCTGGATAGCAGAGCAGTCGCCCCCAGCAACAAAGGAAGGAAGTTGATGCTGAGAGAATAATTACCATCTTCATCTAGGGAAGTGTGTCCCTGCAGTGTGTGTGTGTGTGTGTGTGTCTGTGTGTGCATGCAAATGGGTGTGTGTGTGTGAGGCAAGAATGTGGCCGCGGATGTGTTTTTCGGGCCGCTGTGCCGGTGTGGCGCGTTGCTCTGGGACGTGAGCTAAAATACACTCCGGTGCCTCGAAAGCCCTTCACCCTGGAGGCCTCTCGCAGCGAGGGATGTCCCTTTTTTTAGAGCCCGTAGAGAGCTCAAAAAGCGGCACAATGACTAACCCTTTCAGCGCGTGGCACAGCTCACTTCCTGGGCAACTCGATACTGTAGGCAACTTGAAAGGAGAGAGGTTTGATTCAGTGTCCTGTTTAACTTGCCCTTACAGTATCATTTTACAGCGGAGCTACGGGGACAAAAACAAAAGTTCCTCAAGGATACATGCGTCATGCAAAGTGGACTCAAGAGAGAGATCTTTTCAAAGCATAATCCATATTTTGAATGAACTTCGATCCAGAACGTCAGTACATTTCAATCATCCAAACAATTTATTCTCTTGAACAACCTGCGGATTAAACAAGGCTGCGCTGTGGATTGATATCTATTATACTGTCTGCAGTACATTTTCAGAACAGTATCATTCATTATGCAACTTCCATATCAGTTACAGAGGTTCTGTTAATTACAAGGACTTTTCAGTCTGCACTCATCTGCACTCATCCACAAACTTAATGAATGACTGTGGGGCTGCAGATGAGCACCTGGCAATAAAGCTGCGGAGTTTGTTAGATCTCATTAAAACCAGAGTGCTAATGTGTCAGTAGGCGCTCCAAAGTTAGAGATGGACCGCTCTCAGCCCTCGATTGCACCTCATTTCATTTCTTTTCCGAGCAGATCGGCAGGGCAGCTAAATCAGGACACCGTGGCAGGACTCCTCAGTCCCAGCGCAGCATGACGGGAGGACCTGAGCACACTTTTGGGTAGTTTAGTAACGAGGCGAGGGGCCAGAGGGCCGGGTTTTAGCTGTCCCTTTGCCAGTTTGCCTTGGCAGGAGCGGGGCAGAGAGATCTAGAGCAGCGATACCAGGGGAGAGCTCGGGCGGCAGCGAGCGAGGCCCATGGCATTTAGTGAAGATCAACGGCTGTTAAAAACGACAAACCGACACCGGAGATGGTTTAGAGGGGAAGGGAGGTAGATGGAGAAGGGAGGAAGAGAAATGAAAGGATAGGGAAGACGGGTGTTGTGTGTCAGCAGATCGATTGCAGCTAAGGATAGAACTAGATCAGGATTCTCCTTCACCTCAGTGACAGGAATAGCTGCGCTCTGATCCCCTGGGGAGGAACTGTGGATGCTATAGATTTATGGGTCAGTTTCACAGACACAGAGTCGATCCTTTTTTCAATGTAAACCTCCAATGGAAAATCATTTTGGTCTAGGAATAGGCGTAACGCATAATCCAGCCATAAGGGTCCCTTGTGGTAAAAACTACCACATAACCGAGAAACTGTCATTTGTCATTTTCTGGCCTGTTATCAAGGGGTTACTAAATGTCACAAATGTGCACAATGGCAAAGCTAGCATTCTCCATTTACTCTGCTACTCAATGTATGCACTTGTGCATGCAGCATGGAAGTGTGAACGTCACTGGTGAGAAGTGTTCTAATAATCTGCTGATAATCCTTAGTTCATCCACAGGATTATCTGCCAGCTATACTGTTGCCATACTGTAGCATGGATGTTGGCATGAGACTAAATGAATTTACAGAAGAGGTCAGATTATGGGTTAGGTTTGGATGAAAGAGGGATGTGTCTCCGGTGTGCCTGGGCGTTGTACCTGTTCTGATACTTCTAATTCATTGTGTGGTCATTATGTAATAGAGTAAATCTTTCTTTCTTTTTTTTTTTTTTTTGCAACATCTGTACATGTAATCTTCTTTTCCAAATTTACTCAGTACAAATGTCCAAGCTTATGAAGAATTGGAGGAATCCAAGATTTTGGAACACTTTAATACCTCTTGGTCCCACTTTGATGTCTTAGAATTAATACTTGTAGTCGTGATAGTGAGAGGTATTGTTTTTTAAGATATAACCCTGGTCTTCCGCCTGACCTAGTCCGGCTTAACAAGCCTTGTGATCGCCTAGTTCATTGCTTCGCCCCAGCTGTATTGAATCCATGGATGTTAAGTGAGGGTAAGGTGCAGGAGGCTATGACCATCTGTTATAGCTTCCTGACAATGGCTAGGATTAACTTTAAGGCGATAACAGTAGAGATGTCTTAAATTGCCTCGATATAATGGAAGCGCTGTGGAAGAGCTGGAATGTGGTTGTTGGACTGTGACTAGCTCAGCTGGTGAGGTCAAGTTGTCTCCGAGCTGGAGAGGAGCTAACTTGTGTCTGCATCTCGCCCTGTGGGAGTGTTCGCTGGCAGGCTACTGTTGATATAATAGGCTGTCTGGGTGGAGGGCCATGATTTGGCTTGTCAGCAGCCTAGCCCTCTGTCTTTCGGTGCGCCCAGTATGAAGCAGACGCTATGGATTTTCATATATTGTTATGCTCAGAGCCCGGCGCTAGAATTACACACTCGCTAAAGGTCACCGCGCTGCAGAGAGGCAGATACTGAGAGAAAAACAGATGGAGGGAGGGGAGCGAGGGAGGAAGAGAAGTAAAGTGGCATTAATTATCCATCACAGTGTTGCTCTTGTTATGTTTAATCTTCACTTTCCCTTTTTTTAAGCTACTCTCCTCTGTTATCCTCTCTCATTCATTTTTCCTTTTCTTCTTTTCGCTCCTCAACAGAGACCCCTCCGCCCACATGATCCAACGCATCTTCAATGCATCCGTACCCTCTGTCATCCTCACATATTGTGTAATCAACAAATGGAACAGGTCGCCTCTCTTTGATGCACCAACTGTCCAGGCATTCGGCTTGTCATCGCCCAAAACCTGGCCCATCCCACATGCACACATGGCGCGCTACAGTAGGGAGGCTGGTACATCATCCCCCTGCTGTTAATGCATGGACAGATGTAGCGCTGACCTTCCCCGTATGCTGGAGAACACAAGAGTGTTTCTCTGCAGCAACTCCAAAACAGAGTGTTCAGGCGATGGACCCATCTACAGCGTATTAACATGTTAAGCTGCTGCGCGTCTTAGCCATTAGCCCAAATAAATAAAGAAATAAGGAGGAAATCACCAGAGCTGCCTCTGTGCCGCTTGCTCTATTTTTCTTTGTAAGTGCAGTCCCTGCTCTGTTACTTTGCACTTTATTCATTTGCATGCATAAATTTGTGTTAGAAAGCTAAGGCATGTGTTGGGTTGTATTTCTGTGTGTGTGTGTGTTCATGCTTTGTCACATTTATTCAACTCCCCAGTGCCCATGAAAATTGTGCAGTCACTATTGTAAGTGGAGCAAACAAAGGTGAGACTTTTATGTGTATTGCTTCTGTCACTGACTTAGGAAGAAAAAAGGCCATATCTCATTCTTATGCAGATCCTTGGTGTGTGTTTGCACTTATTACATAGAGGTGTCCAGTAGGAATTAGCATATAAATGCAATTATGGCTCTTGCATGTAGAGAGAGAAGGAAATGGGATGGCAGCTGTGAAACTGAACTGGTTAATAAACACTTGCTGGCTGTGTGGTGAATTTTCTGTTCCGGCTGTGAAGATGAGCGTCCCTGTGTAAATATTTCATAAGGTGTGGCTGTGAGAAGGCTTTGTACAAAGTCCCGCTTCCTGACTGGAAAATAAATAAATAAATAAAAAAAAATATTCAAAGCAAATGTGGTCTTTTTCCTTGTGGAATTTAAAGTATCCACTATGTCTTCACTGTACCTCATACAGAAAAAAATAAAGCATAAATTTGTATGAGCGTGTTCGTATTTGATTTTTCATTTGATTAAAAATTGAACAGGAAAAGAGGGTTTTGCGGTAGAAGACACAATTGTACAGGGGACAGTTGTATGCTTTGGATCATCAGACAGCAGTGGTATGGAGCTGCTCACCCAGCTGCCACAGATGCATCCTGGGGCTTATCATGTCTCTAGATGTACTCAGACCATCACTTTACCACTCAGCCAAGAAAAAACATCATGGCTCTCTGTTGAACGGGCATGACGGTGTCTGTCTCAGGGAAAATGAAATCACTGCCCAGTGCCAACAAAGCTATTATTGCTAACTGCCTTATACTCTATGGTGATGCATGTGGGAATAGCTTTACCTGCATGAGTCACTGGCCCTTAAATAGTCGCAGATTTAATATGCACAGAATTGATCTGCCTTTTCCTGCCTGGGACCCAGGCAGCTGGAGTGAGCAATGAATATGTGTCGGCACTTGGCAGTCAGGTTGGTTCACTTGTACTGGTGGTCATAACACTAAAAGTGTCTGTACACGTCATGTGTACAGACGTAATTTCGTGTACAGGGGTAATAGAGTGTTACGGTTGTAGTCCTAAAATCTGAAAGTGAGTTAGCATTTTTGAGTCAAGAGTTCCCTGGCCAGATTCACAATGTTTTTTTCATTAGAACTTGATTCATGCTAGGGTGACCAAACGTCCTCTTTTGTCCTCTTTTTGGGTCCTAAAAAGTCCAAGGGGGTTTATAAATTCCTTAAAATGTCCAGGTTTTTGCTTTGCTTGTTCCACAGACCATTTGCCCCGAATTATTTTAATTTTTTTTTTTTCCATAAGTGTAACGTTACGCATCAAGTATTGAAAATATATGTTGTATAAGGCACTGCACAGGCATTACCAATTTGTATTGCACATGAGTGACATTGTATATCCTTAACCACAACGGCAAGCTAACTCACATTCTTGCTCTGGTCTGCTCCATGTGCTCTGCTTCTTTAGTTGTATCTTGTGTTTGTTTGCACTTCTGTCAAAAATTTTGATGCTCGTTCATGATTTTTTAGTATTTGACAGCTAGCTAGCTACTTGAATGTAGGAGGGGTAGCTACTAAAGTGGACTTACAGAGGCGTCTGGTTGTGATGTGGCATCAGTAAGAACAATTGTTGTTAAGTTTAGCTTAATGTTAACTTTCTGCTTGACATTAATATATTAACTACATGTGGTTCAAAAAATGTATTGGTTTGTGGAATTTATAATGTTGAATAAAATTTGTGGGCATGATAAGGTTTTGTTTGTGGCAAAACTTATTTTCTTACATTTTCGAAAATTATATTGGAAATCAGCCGAGGGAACTCACATGCTTTGACACGGGGAATTGTAAGAATGCAGTACTTTGGGTAAGTTTTCTGGCTCTCTAAGGGCCAAAATTATACAATCTATACATAAAATTACATCTGTGCACATGACTTGTACAGACATTTTTAGTGTTATTGCTGCCCATAGACTTGAAGCCCTCATTCATGCAGACGTGGGACTGTTACGTCTGGATGGGGACATTATTCCCTGTCTTTGTGGCCCAGATGGAAATAGCATTGCCCTCCAATGGACATGTTAAAATGAGGCCAGTACTCCCCTAAATGGAGGTCTGGTTTTCATAAAAGAGTTCTACCTCTGTAGCCTCATTGTGCCAGGAAGAGGTGCGAATGTGTCAGGGTTTTGGACAGGGTTTTGGCCCCAGTTGCCTCAAGTAATTCTTTTAAATTTTGAGGACATCAATTCTCATAAATCCTGAAGGTGACATCGATAAACTAACTTTGTTCATTTTTCTTCACCTGGTGGAGAAACTTAGCTGTACATTGAGAAGACTTCCTGCCAATAAAATAGCGTCAATTTATGGCATCTTAGTTCAAAAGCAATGGAGCGTTCTGCTCTGTTGAACTTTTATATAAAAATCTTGCTTGTGGCTTAGTGCAGCAAGTAATTTAATCAGGTATTGAATCATAAAATATTTAAATTTCTCAGAACAAGTGATTGCAAAATATGCTATTGGAGTGGGAAGATAGATAGTGGGATAAAATTTGACACGTATAGGACAAATATAAGTTTTAAAGACTGAATATGAAACTACATGTTTTTTTAAGGATGTACATTTTTTGGTCTCAGTCTGTATGTATGTGCCTTTTGGAGATGTGGGCTTGGAGTCTGAGCTGTTGATATCCATTAGTCAGTATGTTAATAAGCAGAGGTTACACACACACACACACACACACTAACACACACACACACACATAAAACAGTAAATCCCTTTGCCGTTCTCTCAGCTTGATTGTGATAATCTCCTGAATATCATTTTCCCCCATTAATAGTATTATTTTTCCATGTTTTCCATCAAAAGCGACATCTCTGGTTTACCCCCACCTCTCTGTCCCTCTCTATCTGCTTTTTCTGTCTATCATCCTCTCTCTCCAAAGTGAATGCCATAAGGCTTTTAAGCCTTCGCCTTCTGCGACCTTATAATGTTGCTTCATCACTCTTTCCTCCTTGGCCTCACTTCCTTGCCAAATCACCAGTGGCTTGATGTCTTTATACAGTAGTTGATCATTTGAGCTGAGAGAAGAAGAGGTAGGAAACGGCTGCAGGGCACAATGGTAGCCTCACAACTACCTTACAGTTTTGTGTGTGTGTTCATACATGTGTGGGCACACGTGTTCCTTGCTTGACAGAGAGCTATTACTGGGAGCTGGACATGCTCTGAAAATTCTCTCACTATAGCAGGATGGAGCGCTACACCAAGGACCAGGCCTCATTCTTATTTTTAACCACTCCATTATCATCTTTTCCTCTAACAATTCTCTCTTTCTGTCCTTGTCTGCTATGTCATCTATCCCTTCATCTATCATTCCCGTACCTTCTGCATGCTGTGCTTTCCATCATCATTTTGGGTCACACTTAAAAATGCTGTATTAATAAATCATTACCACATCAGTAGAAGACATTAGTAGATATTAGTATAAATACCATAGACAAATGAGACCATCAGTGAGAAGATTGGCAGCATCTACAGTGTATTTCCCAGTGTGTGGCACTGAGTTGGATATGGCAGGAATTCAGTTGGATTGCTTTACGGCACAAAACAGGAGGAGGGTATTGTTTTTCCAGCACCCTCCTCCAGTCGACGGAGCAACTTTCCCTTTGTGCCAGGAAACCGCAGGGTTTATGGGAAATGTAGTCTAACAATGCCATTGACTCGAGACAGAGGCTACTATCTAGTTTCAACCATGGTCTCATTTGATTGCAATAAGTGTACCAAGGTGTCACAAGCAATTTGGCAATGATATAGCGCACTGATGGTTAAAATGCGACAAGCAGCACCTTTAGTCAGAGAGCTACAAACTGTATGCAGAGGATCCCTTTGCTCAAGCTTATTAAGGGAAAATTGATTTGACAGTGTTTTTGATTGTAGCATTAAGACACGGATTTCCTTGCATCTCTTCACAAAATGTTTCCATTCACAGGCAGCATATAACAAGCCAAAGTAGCCTTCAATGTAATTTATGCATGCATTATCAACACCTGTGTGGAATAAATCCAATGCATGCAGCACCTTCATCATGACACGATGCATCTTAAATGCAATGATGCAGCCATGACAGATTCCCTCATTTGAAATGAATGAACCTCTGTTAGAGAATAACACATTCATCACAATATGCGATCCCGGTGTCATTCTCCATCTCTTCATTTCTCTTTGTTTTCCATTAGCTGAGAGAGAGGACAACTACAAAACTTCAGAGAGAATTGCCTGAGAGAGAGAAGGCAGCGAATTCAGAAATGTGATTTGATGGAGGGAAAGTGAAAAGGTCACCAGGACTGAAGTTGCAGAAAAAGAGAGCTAATCGTTGAGCAGATTTTACGAGAAAGTGCAAGAGGGATCAGAATCTGAAGTGAGAGGGGATATGGATGAGAGGTATAAGCTGTCCGGCATCTCAGGTGGCCTCTCAGATTGCTGCTCTTTCAGAAACCACGGGAGACAGGAGGACAAAAACACTTGAGTGAAGCACAAAAAAAAAAAAAAAAAAAAAAAAAAAAAAAATCAATGGTGCCTGTCATCTTTTTTCATCTGCCGCTTTTTCACATGGCACCAGCTCTGTCTGCTTTGTTCTGGTGCTGCGTGAGACTTCAACAACCCGCCTCCTCTTCCTTTTCTATCCTCCCTTCTCCACTTCAATCCTCTCGCTTTCTCTCTCTCCATCGCTCTGTCTTCCTAATGACTGAGCTGTTGGCAGGCGAGATGAAGGAGGCATTTTCTCTTCTTATGAGCACATTAAACAGTTGAGAAAAAGGCTGGCTCTCTGAAATGTTGAACTGGACTTGGATTTGTCTCTGTCTCTGAAAGTCTCTCTGTGTCTTTCTCTTTCTCACTTATGTTCCGGTGTCCTTTTTCACTCTCCCCATTTCAGTCTTCTCTCTATACCTCTCTCTCTCTTCCAGTGCACTGCAACCAGGCTTAGGCTGACATATCTTTTTTAAAAATAAGATCTTGTCCAGTCAGTGACACCAACCTTTAATATGATGGAGGATCCCAGACCACCGCTAATAAATATGTTTTTTATTACTATTATAATAGATCTCTGACCAGAGAAATCATCCCAGTGTGGTGTGGGAGGTGTGGGAGGATTTCGCTCAACAGTTTGTAAAACCAACCTGCAGTGAAACCTGACTCATCCTGCCTTAAGGAGCTGCTAGCCCACCTAGGAGAATTTCATAAGACCAGGTTTCAATTCAGAGTTTAAAGGGTAGGTTCTGTATTTTTCTACCCAGGCCATATTAAAATGTTCGTACCTGTACATAGTACAACCTCACCGCTAGCTTTAGTGACAAGAAACTCACCATTCTGCTGTAGCTTCTTGCTAGCCTTCAACACAGTCCAACAGGGCATTCGTTTTCAGCCTCAAAAAACATTAAAAATGTCCTTTTTCAAAATGGGAAACTCATAACACAGTCTTGAAATTGTCCACCTAAAAAATAATTTCAAACTTTCTAACAGGTTTAATATAGCATTTATGATAATACATTGCCTTTTATACATCCACACTGTTCTGGTGCGATCTCCGCTAATGCTGAATTCAAATTTCTTGTAAAGTTGCGGCCTGCAATAACACAGCGTTCGTGGTGTCAGCTCAGTATTAATGAAAGCTCACAAAATGAAGAAACTCTTATTGCTCCTCTACAGGAAGTACCAAAGAGAAGGGCATCTGTTTTTCCTGAGTTAACGCCATGAATACAATTTACTAGACGGAAATTTGGAAGACTGAGTTCAAGTAAATGCACCATTAGCTAGTTAGCAGCAGAGAGGTGTGGATGTATACAAGGCGATTTTCGTAAATGCTAAAACTTCTTAGAAAACAGTGTTTGCAACCATTTTTGGGTGGATAATTTCAAGAAGGACTGTAATTGACTGGGCTGTGAGTTTCTCGTTTTCAAAAAGGACATTTGTAATGATTTTGCCCTCATGGACTGTGCTGAAGATTAGCAAGAAGGTGCAGCAGAGAGGTGAGTTTCTCATCACCAAAGCTACATGGTGGGGTTTTGCTTTGTACAGTTTGAAATGATGGTTATCAACATTTTAGTATGGCCTGGGTTGAAAAATACCAAGCCTTTCTCCTATGTGTCATATGATGGTATAAATATTGTTTCAAAGGCTTTTTCACTCAGACAAGAATAGAATTCTGACAGAAAAATATCAGTGCAGAATGTCAGCTCTTTGTGGCTTCAGTCAAAAAATATCTGTATCAGTCCTGAAAAACCCACCTAGGTTGAATCCAAACTCGTCTCTGTGTAGATACAACCACACAAAGCCACCCGACCATCACCAACCACCTCCAGAAACAAGCTTGTCTCTAGCTCCTCTCCACCCTAATGCTTTCTATCACTTCACTACACTCTGTTTTTCTCTGCCTGCTCCTCTCATCCTTCGATCTTATTCTCTCTCCCTCTGTCTCTTTGTCACCTCCACTCGCTCTCCCAGATCCTGGCTTTCATCTTATCTCACTCGTATGTCTGCCACTCTGTCTGTCTCTCTCTCTCTCTCTCTTCCTTTGCCATCAGCCCAGATGTTGGTGACCCACTTAGGGGCTCTGGGCCAGATGTTCATGGGGCAAAGTACGCGTATGTGTATGTGCAGCGTGTGTGTGCTGACTGACGACAGAGTTGGACTGTAGCCAACAAGCAGTGGGCGCAGGGACTGGAGAGACGGATTAGTGTTTCGTGCCTCAGGATGGAGGGATGAACGATGGAGGGATAGGACGAAAGGATTGGAACTCAGGTTTGGGGGCTGAAGGGGGATTAAAACTACTGTGGTTGGACGGGACAGAGACGTGGCATTTTTCCTATTTAATGTCTCAGAGCAGAAAGAGGCTTGGAGTTGAGCATTCACAGGTCATGGCCTGGGTTTAAGTAAAAAAGAAGGGTAAAATGGAGGGAGAGAGTGATAGAAAGGTCATCCTGTCGGAATGAGATTTGTTGTGTGGTTGTGGCCAGTAGTGTACTGGCAGCTTGCCTGTCAGTATAGAATCTGTCTTTCTCCATCAGGCTCTGGGTTTTGGTCCCCTACAGCATTTTCAAACCTATAGATGGGCCGTCAGGTGATGTAACACACCCCCTCTGGCGGCCATATTGGAGGTCCTAAGCTCCTGGGATAATAAAACATGGTTAGATAATGTCAGCTTGTTAGCTAACCACAACCATCACTGTGCTGTTGTGAATACATCTGATTTGCACACCAGCTAATGCTGAGTACAAGGTTTCTATGGGTCTTAAGAAAGTCTTGAAAATCAAATTACAGATCAAATTGCATATTTCAAATTACATATTTTACATATTTATATAATATTACATATTTTAAAATCAAATTACACTCGTAAAAAGGCCTTAAAAACAGAAATTTTCAGAGATTTGCCTTGAAAATGTCTTGAATTATGAATTTGGTGATTTCTCAGCCTCGAAGGCAGAAGAGCAGAGATCTGACTGAGCAGACAGGTGTTTTTTACCGTGCAATAGGTCTTGAAATTTTTGATTTGGGTCTTGAAAAAGTCTTGAATTTGATATCAAGAAAGGGGTAAACCCTGTGGGTAGCTATTGTAGAAGCTAGCTTTAGTAGTAGCTAGTTGTTTTACATTGACACTGGTTGCTTTGACAAGTTAACATGCTGGGGTTTTGGCTAGCAAACAAAGTCAAAAACTGAAACTAACGTCACTGAAAGGAGCTACGCCCACATCATGACTGTCTTTTTCCAGATATCTTTTCTTGCCTTGTTGTTTTGCCATCATTTATACACAGCTAATGGACCACCATGGTGCTAGCCATGGTTGCTAGCAGGTTTGTGACATGACTACAAAGCCAGTAGTTTATTTGCTGTGGTCCAAATAAGGGTATGAACCATCAATTTGTTGCATCTTCGCTGCTTTAATTATGTTTAGCCTGGCAAAATTTCAAACAGACCATTATTTATCAATAATAGCCATGTGGAGCAGTCATTTCTTTAACAAATGTGTTGCATTTGTTGATTTCCTGCAATGATAAAACTGCTCTTCACCCATAATTCACAGGGTGTTTAATCCACAATGCAGAGTGCTTCCTGTAGCTGGGTCATGTCATTCAAAAAAAAAAAAAAAAAAAACACGACAAATTTACTTAATAAACATCGTAAAAAGGTAATGTGTCAAATGTGCCAAATTTAGCTGTTTTGCGTAATTTTCATCTGTAGTCCCTGGGTGGGTTGATGACATAAAAGGAGATAAAACAAAATAGCACATGCAAGATAGTTAAAAACACAACAATATCAAAGATGGAGACAGATAAAACACAAGACAGCCTCTCAGTTGTTGTTGGACAGATTGCTTTGGTGTGTTCTCAGCATAAACAAACCCAACCAGTGGGGAAAACTCAGAGTTGATAAAAAAAAAAAAAAAAAAACTTCACTAAAGAAACTAGGTGTGAAAATGCAATTAAGTCTGTCTGTCAAGCACATTATAGAGGGATAAAATGCATAATATTTCACTCATCACTTTTGCTTGGCTATATAAAGAAAAAGTCTTTTTGTGTATTTTTGGTCTCGGTTTTGTCAGTTTTCTACCGATTTTGTACTTGGAAGATTATGTCATTTTACTCTGTTATCATTTCTGTTATGACAGAACATAAAGCTATCTGAGTACACACAGACAGATGAGGCATTAGTTGCTGTAATGAGGCTATAGAGAATCTTTATCTCTCCCATTAAATCTCATCCCCTCTTCCAAGGATGGCTTTTGATTCTCTCTCTCTCTCACACACACACATTGTTTGCTTTGTGCCTGTGCTGGCCAAATGACAATTGGAGAGCGTGGGTGTCTTATTAATTACTGCAGGTACTGAAAAGTGTGTGTGTATGTGTGTGTGTGTGTGCGTGTGTTGCTCTTCAAACACTCATTGGTGACACGGTGGGTGCACTCAGACCCTTCTCTGCCTGCTCAACTAAAACAAACAAATTGCAGGTTTAGAGCGAGATCTGCTGATTTCCCTCATTGCTTCCAGCGCTGCAGGCAGACACTGGGATGTCTGTGTGTGCTGGCATTGTTCAAATGATTTCAGATGCTGCGCAGCGAGGTGAGCAGTCACAGATCCATTACCAAAATTTCACATTTAGATAAAAAAAAAAGGCTGTGTAAAATTTAGCAGTATCACTTAGGAGTATTATGATTGGCTCCTCTATACTTATGGCATTAACGTGTCCTGGGTGCAGATCTGATGGCGCACTTCTTTGGCCTCATTTACAACAAAGTTTAACTCCACATATAGACACTATGGAAACAGAAATACACTTGACAAATCCAGCAAGGAAACACTGACAGATATATTGAATAATAAGATATTTTATTTATTTACTTATTTATTTTTTTAGCCTTTATTTAACCAGGGAAGTCACATTTTGATATCTCCCTTGAAAAAGAGACAAAGACAGCTATTCAATATAAAAAATAGCAGAGGAACAGAGGGGAAAAAAAAATTGTCAGTATATGTGAACAAGCGAGATGTTTAGTGTCAATGTCAGAATCGGAGGAAGTGATGTTTGGCGAAGGAAAGAGCAACCTCATTTAAGTGACAGGTGTAAATGTAATCCAGCTAAATCACATCTGGACACAGGATGCATCTTCATGCCAGGTGACGAGAAGGCCATTATATTGTCTCCTAATCCTTTAAACGTGCAGCATTAACCAGCTTCCAAATATTAAGGAGGAAATCATAATTAATGGCTGCAGTTCTCCCTTCAGTTGCCTGGGAATTGGCTGCAAGCGTCACTGTCAGTGTGAAGCACATACTGTAATTCCCCGAGGATGAGAAACTTAATATTAGACTAATTTTATTAGCTCAGTAATGAGATGATTGACTGGTAAGGGTTTTGTTTCTGTGTACCTTAGGCTCTTGTTAGGCAGTGCAGAAGACCTGTGACCTGTCCCAGCAGTAATGCTTGGCGAAATGAGACTTGACAGCAGGGAAGGAAATACATTTTAAAGCAGCTATGAAAATAGATGTGCTGCCAAACACATAAGTATGTACACCCACGCCCACCATGCTTATGGACTCGCTGACTTTGTGAATGTGGGAATGCATAGACACATATGCCTGTTTTCGCTCTCGCGCGCACACATACATACACACACGCACACACACGCACACACACACACACACACACATATAAACACACACAATAACAAGCAATTTGGTGATTGAACACAGGCTAATTAGCTGCCTGCTACAAGGAGAATGTGGCAAAGTGAACAAACAAAATAAGTTGCTATACACCTATGCAGAGTGGTTTTATATCAAACATTTATCTACCAGACATAAATCCATTTTGGAAGTGCGGGCCCTCTTTACATCAGTGTTTCTTTCTCCTTTTGGGGCTAAAGCACACCAAAGGTCAAAACCAAATCTCTAAGCACACCTACATATAGATGTAGCCCTAATTGTGTAGAATATAACACAAATTATCATTATATAGTATTTAGAGACATTTAACACACATACACACACTTAAATGTAAGAGAGGTCAATAAGCACAATTAGCCTGATCAAATCTTGTATAAATATGTATCTTATTGAAGACATTGACCATTAACAGCTGCTATGACTACACGTGAAAAAGTATCAGCCAGTCAAAACAGAGGTTCATGATGCAGCATCTGATTATGCTGCACTGAAAATGTACTGTTTTGTAAGCTTTGTACAGTGGAGATTCAAGAAGTTATCGTTAATACTCTTAGCATTGCTTGCTTGGATTAAAACAAAGTCTTGATTTACCTGGCTTTGATTTTTCGTTATCCTCCTGTCCTCTGGTAGATGCCAGTTGATGGTTTGTTACTGCTGAGCTCAACTACCATATGAAGTTTATGCACAGGTGACTGAACTCTTATTATGCCGTCTCATTGTTACCACTGTATGAGCTCCTGCAGGTCAGGGCTGCTTTTCTCCTTGGTGCTTAGCTGGGTCAGAACCAGGTTATTTTAACCCACCTTTGACATATTTACACACAAATTGAGCTAGATCTGCTGCACCTTTTGCCAGGTGAGATGTAAAGACAACCCATGTTAGACTTAAATATACTGGAGGTGTCAAAATGCCTGAAAGCAACAGCACACCAAGGCACACGGCCTGAAAACCTACATGACTATGCTACATAGATGAATCAGTGAAATAGTGTTTTGTCCAGTCAGGCCGTGGGAGATGAGATGAAGATTAGGGGATCTGGACATGCCACACAGCTGATTTGACACACAAACACACACAGCTGGCCAGATAAACCCTAAATGTGATCAGTGGGCTAGCGCTTGACGTCACGGTGTTGCGTTCAGGATTATTCAGTGGTTTGCGAACGCCGCCCAGTGTGATGATGCACTTCAAAGAGTTGTTGAGTTGCATAAGACCCTGTGTCGCCAGGGTGGAAATACTGTGACTGAGGCTCACTTTGGCTTCATTAAAAAAGGACAGAAAGCGGTGTGTGATTGGTCAAAAGTCATGTTGTCGTATTTTCATCCTCAGGTAGGGAACAGCAGTGCATATAAGCCCCAAAAAATCCAATCAAGATGAGAGACAAAGGGAAGGGACGAAAGGAAAAAACATCTACATCCAACCGATAAACTGACAAAGTGAAAAAGTACAAAATGTTTTAGTGTTGCTCTGTTATCAGTGCAAATGACCTCAATTGGTCAGATACATGTTGTGTGTGTATAGCAATTATAAAACTAACTCTGAGAACTCCAAATGTGTGCAGTGGCTGTGGGGATTCGAAAAGCTGGTGCTGAACTACCCTTTAATGCCAAACCACTTTCTTGTTTGTCACTGGATGGTGCCCGCCTCCCTGTTTATTCAGTGGTTGCTTACCTCATGTTTACTCATCTGTGATCGGCAGGTTTGGAAAGCGGCCTGGCTGGTGTTGTAGTCACTGCTGTTGTCAAGGAAACCAAGCATCCTGTCCCGTTGCCATGGGGAAACAGAACAGCAAGCTGCGGCCGGAGATGCTGCAGGACCTCCGGGAGAATACCGAGTTCTCCGACCATGAGCTGCAGGAGTGGTACAAGGTATATACATACACACACACACACACACACACACACACACACACACACACACACACACACACAAACTGTCCATTCTCAGAGTGAAATATTTTGGTGTGAATGAAAACTATTTTTGTCCTTAAAGGAGGGGAAGTAATCGCACAGAAAATTGCAGCCATGAGAGTAAAAGGAGGATCATGAATCAGACTGTTGTTTTAATGGGTGTGGGATGTAGGACATCTGCTATGGGTTGAGACACACAGTTTTACCTGACTAATGTCAACTTCAAAAGTCACCAAACATAATGATATTATTGTAGGAGGGTGGCTTTTTAGGAAAGGCTCTTCTTGGGAAGAACAACACATTTCTAGGAAAATCCTCTGACTAGCAGCAATAGAATTTTTTGGTTTTGGGGGGCTTTTAAATCCACCTCAACAATTTTTTTTTAATTTCAAATATTCAGTATATTCAAATAAATTCATTCTCATAAGACCAACTGAGTGAAAAACCTTCAAATGAATGAACTCATTCACAAACAATCACAAGACATTCTAGAATGTGTTCGACAAACTAAGAAATGCTTTGAGTGTGACTTTGGCTAAACATTTTTTTCAGTCCAATTTGTTTCACAATTCACTAGTTGGCAATTAAATTAGAGAACAACAGTCAAAAATTCAATTAAGTACTTTCAAACGAAATTGTATATCCATTAAAAAACACATACAATAATGTAAGACTATCCTTTTTCCTTTGGAATACATAAAAAGACAGATTCAGACAACACAATTGCTTCAACAGTATTTATCATATTAAAACAAATATATATTGCCAAAAAAGTATGGAAGCCCAGGAAGGCAAGGTGAAAAAAAAATGTGGGCAATGTCAGCTGACCGCAATGTCAGTTTATTTCCTACACATGAGATATTATCTCCTACGTACAAGATATTATATGTATATTTTATGAGCCAACTTGAACCTTGTCTAAACCTGAGCATCATTCTTTTGAACCCATTCACTGCTTCCTGTTGGGTTTGGGTATAAATCTCTGAATATATTTCTCTAAGGGGCCAAAGCAGATTGACTAAGCCCTGTGCTGGCCTGCAATGAAACAAGGAGGATACCATCTGAGTGTAGTGTTTCATTGGCCTCTCCAGTTTATCACTGTTACCAGTTGTTGGTGCTCACTGTACAGTCAGAGTCTGTGTGTCTAAGACAGAAAGAGGTAAGCAGGCGAGGCGACAAGCCCTGTGGAAAAGTAACTGCTTGCTATCTCTCGTCTCTCAGAAAACCAGATAGGGTGACGTGTGTGTCAGTGTGTGTGTTCTTGTGTGTGTGTGAGCGTGTTTTTCTCCCAGGGTGGTTATCAGGCGCAGTAGGCGACAGGAACGACTGCAATGACCCTCCACTGATAGGCCACTTGAATGCAAAAGGGACAGATTTGGACCCTGTGCTTGTGTGTGAGTGAGGGTTTGTGTAAGAGTGTGTGTGTGTGTGAGTGAGTGTGTGTGTGTGTGGGCTGGGCGCAGAAGTAAGACAGGATTAAAAAGTACCCGTCATTTTTATCACTCTCCCTACCAAGTTTTTGAAGTGAATGAGACTTGGTGGGGTTTGACAGATATGTTTTTATTTTTTTTTTATTTTATTTTTTAAAGACCGATACTGATTCTGATATATTTCTGAATGGATATTTTGTGTCGAAAATAAACGAGAAAGCAATGAAATGTTAGAGCACACCTCTTACAAATGAAATGTTTCAATAAACAAAAGGAACATTTATTTATTTTGCAAACGCAAAATAAAAATATGAGACCTACAGTATACTGTCAAAAAATATAAAAACTAGAGTATCCTGTTTCTTATCGGAGAGGGAGGACATGGAAACTGCAATGTCCAGTATTCAAAAAAAGGCAGATATTGTGCCAATATATCAGTAAACTGACAAATCGGTGTAGTTGCAACCGCTCGGTAATCAAATTTATGCCTTGCCTGGACACAGTCCAGTCAAGAGTATGAGCAGTGTAAAAGATCAGGAAAAAATGATGCAACGATTGTCTTATCCCATCCTGACCAGCACAGTCATTCCCTTTATTTGACTGTTAGCTTAAAACTCATCTCTTCAAGAAGAATTAAATAAATCATTCTTTCTCCCATGTTTGCTCCAAAAATGCATCTTTAAATAAAACAGAGTGAAAACTTTTCACTGGCTTTTGATTCCATTCTCACCGCTTTTTACAGCAGAAATGCTGTGTCATTGTGACAGCAGGCAAAAATAAAATGCTTTCACAACGATACAGCAAGGACTTTGGCTTCAGCACATCCAGTTCAGGGAATCCGGTGATGTTTTATGGCGCTGAGAAAAGTCTCTTCTGGGTTTGGCTGATCAACTTTCAGTTTTTAGCAATAATCTCCATCTTGGGAGCAGAATGGGCTCAAATAGTATTTTAGGCAAACAACATGAACTCTACAGAATGTTTTCTAGCTGCAGGATAGTGATTCCTCGAATTTTCATGCATGTACTGTACAGACACACACCTAAATGCTCTCACATGCATGCATAGCTCTCTCTTTCTGCAGAGTTATTGGTTTATGGAATATGTATCTTAAACTATTCCCAGGAATTTCATTACATTGTGTTTAATTCATCTCTATTTTACCTGGCAAGGAAATTAAGTTGATAGGATACAATTAGTCATATTATAACCCACACTGGAGGTATAGTTGCTCTTGACCTCTCACCTATCAACCGTATGTGACGTATATTTCCTGTACAGGTCACTTAAATCCCGTAATCGTACACCTCCTACTGAAAACCACAATCCGGAGTTAGGATTGGATGTTTAATGGTGGCAACTCATACACACTTGAAGCAAATCATGCCATTATTCATGGTAGGTAATGAGAGCCACCCAGGACCTGAAATACAACCTGTGTTCTGACACCAGGACACTTTTTAATAGGGAGACACACACACACACACACAAACACACAGCCTCTTGCAAAAACACCCACTCTCTCTTAGACAGACAGGCAAACACTCATGCACAATGCAAACAATGACACACACATTATGCATGCACGTGCGCATGTACACCCAATCGCACGTGCACACCTTGACATACAGTATACACACACACACACACACACACACGCACGCACACACACACATTTTCC
>OMKZ01045538.1:13877-25688 GCA_900302535.1 Neoniphon sammara | reverse complement strand
CTTTTTAATAGGGAGACACACACACACACACACACACACACAAACACACACACACACACACGCACACACGTGCATGGTAGCCCTGGTTGTAATTATGGAAGCGGTTTACGGTTGGCCTTTATAGTGATGTCTCATTTATCGGAAGGAAACCCACAGCTTACTATAAACCTTGTGGACATATTAGTTTGAGTTTGACTGAAAGAGCCCTTCACATGTGGTTTATACTCATTATCACCAAACCCTTTAAGAGTTTCCATTAGCCACCCACTCTATGGTTATAACTGCACATACTGTGTCCTAACAGGATCACCACAATCACTAACTACAAGAATAAAAAACTGGCAACTCAGTGTCTTGAGAAGTTAAGAATCAAGTCGCTGAGAAGACTCTTTACAGACTTTCCATCACAACTTCACTGACAAAAGAAGTTGTACGTTAATTATATGTTAACAACATGCTGCTTTGTATGCTGAAATTATATTGAAATTACAGAGCCACAGTATTTGTAGGCTGTTATTTGCTGTTTAAGGTCAATGTACTGTAGGGGTCTTGTTGGGAAATAGGCCACCACTCTAAAATACAGTGCAGCTCCAGTTCAGACTCTCTGGACTGGCATCTAATCCATCAAATATCGCTCTACAAAAAAAAAAAAAAAAAGAGAGAGAGAGAGAGAGAGCAGAGAGAGAGAGCCAGAGAGACACACACACATCTTAAACAATGACCAATTCTTCAGAGAGGACAGACCACTTAGTATCTATATGTTTCTTCTGGCAACATCATCCACAAACTGAGACTGAGAGGTTGAATAGCTGAGTCACTTGAGGGTCAGCTTCTTCTTCTGAGTGTCTTTGATTGGCTACTGACTTGGATGTACTTAGATTAAAAAGTAAATAAAATAAAAAACCCTCTCTGGTTCTACTCTAACACTTCCTCTCCTTCATGTGTGCCATCATCACCTACATCCCACACATCTGCATATTTGTAAAGACAGATGTGAAGAACCGATCAACCTAAGATACATGCTGAAACTACAACCTTTCTGACTGTTTATTATGACCACTCTACTACACATACTATATGAATTGAAAAGTAATACAAATAAACACAGATAATAAGACTAAGACCATTAACGTGAGCACAAATTCTTATTATGAGCTCTATCCCAAGCTATCAATCAGCTACAAAGCAGAGCTGTGGTAGTTGACCCCGTGTTTGAGGGGGGTCAGGGTGTGACAGGACATCTGAAGCCTGGATAATCGACGGGCTGATTTATTAGCCCGAGGGACTAATGAGATTAGTTTTGGCTACAATGGATCTTTTTCTTAGTACCTTTCCACTACAGCCAGCTTGCTGCAGGCTGGCAGGCGATGGGAGAATGGGTGTTAACAGAGATTGGGTTTAATTCTGTTTAATTTGTTCCGATTCATTTACACTGGGCGCTCTGGCTTCCTCTCCACAGCCCAAAGACATGCACGTCAGGGGAAATGAAAAGGCTAAATTGCCATATAAATTTTTTTGTCTACGTGTTAGCTCTCTGATGGATGCAGACTTGCACTGGGTGTTCCCCTGTCCTCCACCCAGTGCATGCTGGGATAGGCTCTATCCTCACTGTGACCCTGGATAGGAGTAAGAGCGTATGGAGGATAGATGGATAGACTGTACAAGGCCAGTAAATAATACAGCAAACCTCCTGACTGATTCCACATCACTGACTTGTGTTGGAAGGTGGGGTCATAAATAGTTTATACTACTGTAGCTCTCAACAACCACTACATCACTGATAATATGATATGTTTACCCTGATACTTTGGCGTCACACTGAGATTGACCTTCGAGTGTTGGGGAAACCCAAAGCCCTGTAATCTGATGCTTAATTACCCTGGTCTGAGGTACAGGGCTTAATTGCATTGAACTGAACGATTGAGGCCCTTCACCTCATTAAGAAGAAGAAGAAACAAAAACAAATAGTAATTGCACCTGAGTCTTTGCTTCACCACTCCCATCGTCACTTAAATTTGCACACAGGAAAAATCCTTACTATTTATGTGAGGAGATGAACATGTGATATATACCACTGAAGGTCCCATTTTAAGAGGAGGTATACAGTATATTTACGCAGGGAAAAAGCACTATTGTATCTCAAACATTATGTAACATTTTTCACTGTTCATATGTGAGAAAAAAAAAAACGCTCTGGATGGGTTCAATAGGCAGGGGAAATCCTGGAATATCTTGGCTGCAGAAACGTGCCCATCTGCAGTGGAATCAATACTTTGCCTCACAGAGGAGATGAGTATAATTGTCATCTAATTAGCCTCTCAACACCAAACTACATCCTCATGGAAACTTCACATGAGAAAAGCCTGAGAGGTCTCACTGAAAGTGTGTGCGTTAATGAGTGTGCGCATGTGTGTCAGTTACAGGAGGAAGGAGGCTTTGATTTATGCTATCTGTGTTAGCTGGATGACTAACAGATGCACACATATACACACGCATTCGGGCGTGCACGCACACACATCCTTACTTGCCGCTTTGCTTATAACAGCCCAGTAATAAAAAAAAAAGAGGATGTGCTTGAGCAGCTCTGGCTCTGCCTGTGTTTTTGACATACCGCAGTAATCAGAGAACCACAGAGATCCATCCTGATGCTGCCTACAGTATCTAACCACAGACAGAGCATGTGAAGCTGGGCCGTTGAGTTGCAACAGGTTGATATTGCTGTTATTTCTGGGGTCTCCATTGATGGGTCTGCTGCATTTCAGTAATGGCTACCACACATAAACGTATAGTTGTCAGAAGTTCAGGAGAGCCCAAAAGCAGACTCAAGGGACAGATGGTAAGTTTCAAGGTTTTTACTGGAAGTTTGCAGCAGGAGTAACAGATAGCAAAGCGGGCACAAGTTAGCACACTGAGCTGGCAGGAGGACTGGACTGAAGGAGCAGCCACAAGAGACTGAAGGACCAACAGGCTGAGACCACTGGCAGGAGACTGAACCAGGGGAGACTGAAGACTGGACTAGTAGACTGTAAGCTGGAGACTCGACCAGGAGACTGGAGGGCACAATCCTCCTAATATGCATTAGGAGGATTGTGGAAAAATCAAAGGAAAAATCATTCCTGAAACACTGTAACACAGTCAAAAAAACAGATTTTGCCAATGTACTTTAGTGGTGCCTCATTTCTGACGACAGCTACAATGGAGTTTGAGTGCAGAACAAAAGTTCATCTATCTAAAACAGGAATGGTAAGCATCACGTTTTGGCATCACTCCCTCAGGACATAAGCCTGCCAAAAGCTGACGTTTGGATGATGCAAGTCTGGATGACATCATTAGTCTCAATCTTGTCACAGTGGATTCAATATTGAAATATAGGATGATGATGTCGGATGATAAAGACTGCTTCTTCTGCGGGGGGGTGGGGGGTCAAATAATACAACATGCATGTAGTCTCAGTTTTGGTGACAAACTAGATCTGTTAGATGTACTGTTAGAAATGTGATTGCTGCCAGTGACTATGTACTTGACACCAATTTTTATGTGGAAACACAGGAAAAGCAGTATAGAGGTCCATGTATGAAATAGGTGAGATGGAACAGCGTAACACATGTTATCACCTTGCCAGCAACAGCCTGTAATGAGACGTAGTGAGATCTATTTATGCATACTGAGTTGTTATTATTTTGTACATACTTGCTACTGTATTTCTCAGCCCTCCTAATGAGGTGTTGTTTTGCCAGATCTCCAGCATGAAGCGGTGAAGGTGCTGTAAGAAGATAATTACCACTCCAGAGAACTTCAGTTAGTATTGTATCAGCGCCCAGACTCTTGTTGCTTTTTAGGCCTCTTTGGTGCCAAGAGAAAGTTTATGAGACGTGTGTGTGTGTGTGTGTGTGTGTGTGTGTGTGTGTGTGAGAGAGAGTTTTCATCCAATGAACTTTTGCAGATTTGGAAGTGAGTCCAGGACTGAAGCGTCAGAGTGGTTTCCTTCATCAAATAGTGTGTGCTGAGTACATAAAGTGCTCAGACAAACACAAACAAAACACACACACACACACACACACACACACACACACACACACACTGTACTGTACGACTGTACTGTAGAGACACATGCACATATGCACACAGACTAACAGACTAACAGAGGTACACACATGCATATAATACACATAAACTACGTACACAAAAGCTAAACAGATGTGTATACACACACAACAGATGTGCTGTATTGTATTATAGTGCAGCGTCACATCATGGACCCCCACCCCTGTTATTAATTGATTCAAAATGTCTTGGATCCCCAGGCTCCCTGCAGCGAATTGATGCCCAGGAAGAGAACTGTCTCTTAAGCTTATAGTGCTGCACTCAGCATGCATAAATCTGAAAGGCTGAACGTTACATGATAAATCACTATGGAAGTCTTTATTTAACTACGAGTCAGGACCAAAATGGTTTGCACTCCTGTTTCTGGTAGGTTCTGTGTGATAAGGTTTGTATTATTCACAGACTTTAGAGGGGACAAATTCAATGAGGACCCTGGGCTGGAAAAGGTTAAGAAGTCTTGCTTTCAGGCATAAGTAATTCAAAGAAGCCTTGAGCGGCTGCCCAGTACTGTTGGGTAACACAAAAGTCTGACTTGTATTTCCGGGAATAACGCCACCACCGCTAACAACAACATCAATTTCAAATACATATTGTCACAACTCAAAGTAGGCACACCCACTTTTTTTTCAGAAGTATCCATAATCTGTTCACTGTGTTCTCCTGGATTTTGAATGTGCTGGAAAGCATGTGATCTACCGTTACAGCCACTGAACTGAGACAGCAGGGGTTGGCCTTTTTGCATGTTTTTCAGTCCCACTGTAGTCACCTTTGAAATGTTTGCAAGGAAAAAGAAAAAGTTGTTAATATAAGAGCAATGGGCCTCATGCAAGAGCCACTTGTATAAACAAATTTATTCTGAAATGGCACTTATGAGCCATTTAAGAGAAGTTACCACATTCTCCAACTTTTTCTTAAGCATCAACAAAATTCATGACTGCTCTAGACCTGTCATATGATCATGTTTGCAATTAGCCTGGTTCCCTAGACCTAAAAGGTGTGTTTTTCAGTAATGGATTTTCATTAAAGACACTCTGAATAATATCTTTATATGTGCATCAATTTTAAAATGAGGTTTTCATGCCTCATAAGAGGAAGCCAAAATGATGGGCCAGCGGAGGCCTGAGCGGTCAGTTTCTATGTGTCATCGCCCGTTGCAGTGGTTACCTTTAATGTATTTGTCACTTACTATGCACAGTAACTCAAATTTACAACACTACCTGGTCTTATTTTTCACTAGTACTGTCAACTTCCTTATGCTCCTTTAACCTTGCTTCTTTCTTTGTCACATAAAACAGGACCAGAGTCAGCGGGGGTCTGAGTTATGTACAGACATGTCAGCACTGACAGTAGAACAAGACTCCAGGCATCATACAACAAAATGTTGACCAAGTGGCCTCATTCCTTTTCAATTTTCTTTTCTTTTCTCAAGTTCATTTTTGTTCTTAAGTCCCAACTGTGGAGCCCATGAAACTCATCCAAACCTCATTTAATATCATCAACATTACACTGGTGTTCTTGCGCTTGAGGCTGTTTTTCTTAGGTCCCAAGAAGCTGCCACTGTGCTAAGACAGCAAGAGGCAAAAGAGTGATGCACATGTGGTCTTATGTCTCAACAGAGATCACTTTACATTTTTTTATGTGCAGTGTAACAGAATTGTTACCTAGATTATTTTATGACATTTTTGCTCCACTAGCCAGTGCCCAGTGGAGAGAAACAGGAAAATGGGAGAGGAAGGAGATCATATGCAGGGGTATCAGTGTTAACACCAGGCTGTTTCTGCTATTTTCCTAGTTGGCGTTATGATTGATGTACTTGCACACATCTTTATGGCTCAGTGGTGTCGGGGGCATCAAGCATATGGTGATGGCTCAGCAGGGATGAGGAAAGCTTCACGGTTAAATAAACTTTTTTAACAAGTCATTCAAAGGCCAAGGGATTAAGGATCAGTTAATAAAAAACTTCCACAGTGCAACAGCTACATTCTATACTGAACTTACTGATGGTCACTTTGGAGGAAATTGTCTCATTCAAGGAAAATATGTCTGATTCCCAAGAGCAAAGCCAACATGTTTCACACATGGGTCATGGCTTGGCAGTCGTTTGGGCATCAAGCATGCGGAAGTGACATAGCAAGGATGATAGACGCTTCATGGTTAAATCAGATCCTTCAGCAGGCTAGTCAAAGGCCAAGTGGTTAAGGAACTACTTGGGATTTCAAAGAAAGTTTTTTGTTCCATGACCCTAAGAAAAGGGCAAGAGGGTAGCAGCAGGGACGCCGTCCTTCAACTAGCGCGATAACAAGCATCCACTTTGCTGAAATGCACTGTATGTAGATAGTCATGCATCTAATTTGCATTTCTATGCCATAAAATATAAGCAAAAATGTTTTTTAGTAGTGTGGAAATGAATAAACCATTTAGGTCATGCTTATTATTCTCTCTTTTCACTACTGTGCAAATTACATCATCATTAACACGATCTTGATATGGACTGACCATTGTCTGTAAGTGCTTCACATATAGTGCATCAGTGCTAAACATGCTGTGTTTTCCTGCCTTTTGTCCAATGCATCCTGGAATAGGCTTCAGCCCCTTTGACCCCTGAATAGGAATAAGGGGGTGTGGAAAAGGGATGGATGGATGGATGGCAGGATTCAAGTTTTTCTTGATGCTTTATGTTGTGAATAGCTAAACCTAACCTTAGTATGTCAGCATGTTATACATAAAGATGAATCCAGGGCATTTCAGAATCAGGTTTAAAATTCATCTATTGGCTGACCATATAGAAACACTGGGAACATGGTCCAACAAATTTTGGCCCCATGGTCTTTGCAAGGGTATGTTTCTGCTTTGAGAAATGCAAACCAAAGAACCATACAAGTGCTGTTTGTCCTGAAAATCATTAACTCCATGTGTTTTTTATCGTTTGGCCTACTTTCAGATGGAGGTATCTCATGGAGAGAGACAAGCAGAAGCTTTGTGGAGGCCCTACTGATATCTCTCATTCTCTCAACACCCTTCTCTCCTCTATATTATCCCGTCTTTATCTCTCTGTGAGGAGATGACATGAATATTACATAAGAGCACATGGTTTCTATTTTCCCCTTGTCTCTCTTTAGCCCCCGACCCCCTGTTGCTTACCCCATCGTTAGTTCACCCCATTCCCCCATCCTTCACTCTCGCCCCTTCCTCCTTTTCCTGGCATCCTGTGGCCAGTCCTCTTTGCACCTCCATCCCTATATGCATATTGCTCCATCACTACAATTTGGCTGACCCTCCTACCATCACTGCTACCTCCACCAAGGAGGTGAAACCTCCAGCAGGGGGTTATGTGATCACCCCTATCTGTCCATCTGTATGTCCATTTGTCAGTCTGTCAGCGGGAAAACCCAGAAAGTACTGGATGAATTTGCACGAAACTTGGTGGGAAGGCTGGTCATGGGTCAGTGAAGATGTGATTAACTTTTTTGGGCCAACAGGCCATAAGGGGGCGTGGCAACGCATGGGGGCTCAGCAGAAATCGGGCCATAGTTTCAAAACGCATCAATGTAATGACACAAAACTCAGCGGGGAGGTTGCTCCTGGGTCAGAGCAGCACTGATTAACTTTCCCTGCTGATTGGCTGAAAGGGGTGTGTCTTATGACAACAGCAGTGCCACAAGGGGGTGGAGCTTAGCACAGACAGGGCCATAGTTTCCAACCGCATCCACGTAACATGACAAAACCAAGCTGGGAGGTTGATAATGGGTCAACAAAGAAGTGATTAACTTTTTGAGCCAATCCACCTGAAGGGGGTGTGAAAAAGGCTGGGGCTTAGCACAAACATGCCCATAACTTCCAACTGCAACCTGCTCCCAGCACTTTTTATTCCTACATTTCTTTCCCTCATAGCTACCCCAATCCTCCTCATTCCTTCTGATGTGTAAATAACTCACTCCCATCTTGTAATCCTCATCACTCTACTCCCACACCTCTCTCCATTCTCATTTTACTTTTCTGTTCAACCCCATATACCTGTCTAACACGCTTTCTTCCATATCACCCTGCCATCTCCATACCCCCAAATTCCTCAGGCCTCTCTCTGTCCTCTGCTTCCAATTCTCCCATTTGTCTCTCGCCCCTCCTCATCCTCCTTCACCTTAAATTGCTCCATCATCCCTTCCTCCCTTCCTCCCACTCTGTTGCCCAACCTCTTACCTCCCCATTCTTATCTGCCCATCTCTCTTTCCACCCCTTATTATATAAGCGACAGTGTGTGGTAACACAGAAGGGAGGCTAAGACCCCCTGGCACCCCAAAATGTCAATCCTGCTAACTCAATGCAGACAGCACCTCACAGATCAATGGACTGATACGACAGAAAGAACTGGGTCATATATGGAACCAAGTTATTATGGAACCAATGTTACACTAATGTTGTTATTCCTCAGGAAACAGAGACAGATCCGCATGGAGAAAGTGTAATCTGACAGTTTGATGTGAGGAAGGAAAATATGAGAGGAGTCGAGCTCCCAAAGTGAAATGGATATTCTTCGCCTCATTATACAAAGGTGAGTTTGTCTTTGCAGGCTACGTAACACAAGGTCGCCTGTGGTCCACTGGCTTTCAGTGAACTACAGATAATGTTTGATGTTGGATATGGCTATGAAACAGGAAGTTTGTTAACAATAATGTTCCCAAGGATCTGCATTATTCCTCCATCAAGTCCATTTTGAAGTATTCAGGCTCAATTCTCTGCAAAATTTTAGAAACAGCAGCTTACATGGACTCAAGGATGTCGGGATGATAGCCGTGATACTTTGATACTTTTCAAGAAAATGTTGCATGAGTGGCCTTTAAAACCCGTCCTGTTACCTCCGCTGAATAGTAAGCCAATGACTTGAAATTCACCAGTGCAATCTGGTTATGCTGTAGTATTATGTCTTTGTCTGGCTAATCTTTAAGTGTTAACCACACTCAAAGATGGGATTCTTTACAGCGCTGCTTTCTCATAATACTGTTGCACTGTTGCGTCTACATTTCTTGGCCCTCACACACTGAATTTTATCTTTGTGCCATTCTCTTTTTTCCACACAATCTCACACTTTTTTCACTCTGTTTCTCCATCACTGACACACACATTTTCTCTGACTCAAACTCAAACTTGTTCTCTCTGCTTTCTTTATCAGTCCGAGACTGTATGATGGAGGTCCAGCCGTAGAGTGTGACTTGGATTTCCTAAACATGGTCTGTGTTACCGAGATTTTGAGGATAATCAATTTGACCATGACTAGGTGGAAGGTAATTCACCTCAAATGTCAGCCTGCTGATTCGGGTTACAGTGGCAGGGGAAGAGGCCTAGAGGTTTGGGTTATGTGTGTCTTTCTAAAGGAGCTACTCCATTCATCAGAGAAGTGATACCCTCTACCTCTCTTTCTGTGTTGACCTCAAGCTAGGTTTTACAGACTTTTGCAAGTATACTCACACAATTTCAAATATATACTTACGGACCAGGGTTTCCCATTTGTTTTCATGTCATGGATCATCAAGAAGAGATGTTTTAGACCACAGAGACCCATAAAGATTTATCTCAGGGACCCTCATCAGAGAAAATGTTTATTGTCTTAACAGTACAGTTGTAATCTAAACTTCTGATCAACATAAAACACCGAATGTAACAAATCATTGAATAGTGATATATAATAGTAAAACATCTGAGTGCTACACTTTATATCAACACTCATGGAATACCTTTTGTCCAATCAAATTACTCGACCAGAACTAAGTGTTGTTATCCCACCAAATTAATCATGGGAAGATCTCTTTGTGTTATGTTTAAAAATGTTTGTATGAAAAAATCCTTTCACCTATATGAAACAAGTTTCCCATGACGCACACATGCACACATAAATCCTGAGGTAAATCTCATTCTCGGTGGAGGTTCTCTGTGAAGGGGAATCGGGCAAGACTTTATTGTTAATATTGTTACCTGGTGGGAACTGGGTCACTAAGGCGACCCAGGGCTATGGAGCAAATTATAACCTCGAGATGCTGGGGTTTGATGCTGACTGCTGTAACAAATCTTTCTCTCCCTCATTGTTTCTGTCAGTCTCTACTGTTGTCCCCGCACACCTTGATATCTACACAACTGTTTTCCTGTCTGTCAGTTTTACACTTTAGATTTTCAGCTTTCACTCGCCATTTGTGTTAGAGAATTTTTGAAAACTTCCACATTTTTCTCAGGAGCTCAATTGCAGTACCTTAATATTTCACATTTAGCTCACATAGCAACTTGGACTTAAATAGTTTAAGAGATTTTGTGGTTTGAATCCAGCCTAAGAAGGGTGAAAGATCCAGAATCGCGGTTATCGCAGTTGTTCTGCCAGCACCAATGATCTAGTTCACATTATTTAGTTTAAATTCTGTTAGAAGTGTGTTGTATCGTTTGTCAAGCCATATTGAGAGGAACGCATCTCCCACGGTCTGTTTTCATTAAGTGTGAAATCTGTTCAGTGTATGAAACTGTGTCAGATAAGCCAATTTGTGTCAGACAAACTGCCCTCGAGTGTTTGTTACATAATGGCCTAACAAAAACTACTTAAAGCTTAAGCAAACAAGCTGAGCAATAATATGTATCCCATATCCAAAATACCAGGCCAACTAAATCAAGTCTGAGGATTGCAGTTAGGTAGGGGGTCCTGGGTAAGAAGTCTCAAGGCAAGTAAGAGAAGCCTCAGAAGAGGTCTGAGGATTAGGTAGTCTGACCGTGGAGATAGGGCCTGTCTAACAGAGGGCTTTTGATTTGATAAAGACAGACATTTACTTGGCAAAATTACACATTATTGATTTGTCTGTCAGGGGGAGTTTTTGTGATTTCATGTTATTCATTATAAACTCAAGCTGTGTCCACGCTAAACCGGCTAAATTTGAAAACGGTAAATCTTTTTTTCTACATTTTGACCTTTTATCCACACTAAGCCAGCCTTTTCTACCCACCAAAATGGGGCTTTCTGATTCTCTCCAAAGTGTGTAAATTTGAAAACCAGGGAAAACTCAGCTTTTTGAATACAGTGACGTAGGATTGTCACATGATCAAGGCCATAGTTTCGCACTGAGCATGTGCAGGGCAAGGGCGTATGCCTACACATGCTACATGTTGCTATGGCTATATTATATTACCTCAATTGTAGAACTTCTGTATTCCTACATGAGCGCACCGGTGCCGTGCACTGTACTACTGTTAACTGGCGCACCGACCGGCATCAACTGCAGGTAAGAGACTGACTATGGATAAGTACCTCATACATCCCCACTTCAACAAACCCAAACTAACCCTTTAAGTACTTTTTTTTCTCTTTTGTTTTGCTTTGTCCTGAATCCATGTGTCCATGCTTTATCCCTTAATGGGCTGGTGATTAATGCATCGTCTGCAGGGCTTACAAGAGATTGATGACCTGATACTAATCATACACAACAGTTGTACACACACACACACACACACACACACACAAGAATGCAGGGATTGCGGTCAGAGCAGTTTCCAGAGGAAAGTCTGTAAAACCATGTTCACTAGGATTCTGACAAAATAAAAGTCCAACACTTGCCCTCTTTAGAGAGCCCTGTGCCTGTGAAAGTGTGTGTGTGTGTGTGAGAGAGAGAGAGAGAGAGAGAACACCTCTGGTCATCATCAGGTCCTCTGTCTGTATGTCTCTGTCTCTCTCTAACATTT
>OMKZ01045510.1:2706-15361 GCA_900302535.1 Neoniphon sammara | reverse complement strand
TAAAGTGCATCACTGTTTGTTGTGTATAGTTTGAATGCAGTTTGCCTATACTTTGTCTAGTGTAGTCTGTGTGTATATGTGTATGCATCTAGTATGTGTATGTCTAGTGTGTGTGTGTGTGTGTGTGTGTGTGTGTGTGTGTGTGTGTGTGTGTGTGTGTGTCTCAAGTGAAGCAGCAGTGGTATTGTGTTGTTGCATGACATCATAGGTTGTAATGAGAGGGGACTGGCTCGTCTCCTGTGGGATTTAAAGCCGCTTTGCTCTCATGGGACAGAAAGAAAAACAGTAGCTGCTGAGCCCAAACTATAAAACTAATCCTCTCTGTCTCTCTTACTCTTATTGCTCTTATTTCTTTCCCTAACATTTTTCATTTTAATCTTACACCATCATTCAAGGATCACAGAACTGAAACTGACTGTGTGGATTTTCCAACTACAAGCAAATGTCTGAAGTTCTATCCTGCTGGTCCCATCAGTGGGTTCATCATCGCTGCATAGCCAAGCTTTGTTCAAACCCACAGAACTTTATTTAAAATTCTAGAGGAGATCCCAAGGTTTCCAAAGATCCCAAATCTGTCCTGCTGGATTCCAGGGAAATGTGTCTAAAATGATGCACAAGACATGTAGATATTTTCTATTTGATGTAATGCTGCAGCCATTAAACAATGGCATCTTGGCTTTGAATATTTCAGTCAATATAAGTGTGATGGAGCTTCAATGAAGCTGCAACCAGCAGGTACACAATATGGATGAGACACTGTCCTACAATATGGAACAAATGGCTTTTCTGTTTCCAGTATCTGGTTTACTCAATGTAAAGAAATACTAGAAAAAAAGGGACAGTACTTGTTATTGCTATTTTGTGTCAGCCAGTGTCATGCCATATTTCATGATGTCATCTGAGGACAAAGAACAACAGGAAGAAGTTCACTTGGTCACATTGGAAGAGGCAGCTGAATGGGAAGACATCTTGATGCTGCGACTTGAAAGAGTTCACGTCTTTAACTCAACTGAATACCCACAATCCAAGATGGCAATTGAAGATCAGTTGTCGTGGCAAGTCATTTTAAACTGAATGATCTCACAGATGATATTGTTTGTCTTTCAGAAGGAAGTCTTTGACAGATGCATTTCCATCACTGTTTATCATCTAAATAAATTTTAAAAAAAAACAGCTTCGAGTATGCGCAAACATGGCTTGTGTGATATTACAAAGCAAACTTTTCCAATTCAACACATCACAATTTGAAGACAAAATACCCATGGACACCCAGCTATTGGCTATCAAAGAAATACAGAAATCCCACTTTTGCTGCATGCTTGGTTAACCGCTGCTACTCATTTACTCCCTCCTCAAGAGGATTTGTTTGTAGAGATCAAAGTTTGCTCTTTTCCCCAGTTTCAAGGAATGGCCCCTGGTAAAAAGTCGGGTTAGAAACATTAAGAGTTTTGTCTTCCACTGTATAAGACGTAGTTCTCTCCGGTGCTGGTGCAGAACAGATGTAGGATAAATTCTTCTACAATGCGTACCATTACTAATGCGGGATAAATGGGTGACTCATTGCTGTTGTGAGTCAAGTCAGACCTGAATCCAGCTTGTTTGCAGGCCATGATGTCTCACTGACAGCCGATACATTTTTACCCCCTTTTAGTAGGTGAGCCTATTGAATGTTCCCGGCCGTTTGAGAGCAAATCTACCCAAAATCCAAATCTTAGCCAAATGTCTTCACAATAATGGACAGGCAAAGAGAGGATTGTGTGAATGGTTCTTTTCTGCAGTGCCACTGCTTGCTTGGTCTGGATGTGTTTCAGCGATGGAGGGTTAAGGATGAGTGACAAAGGATAAAGTCGTAGGAAGGGAGGGGACGGTGATTCAGAGAGGCTTCGGCCACGCTTGTTATTCTGAGTGTGTGTGTCAGCCACCACGACATACCAGTGGTACACTAAGTTTATAAGCCCTGTCCATCTGACGGTTCCCTCTGTAACCAAGCATAAAGGACTCTTACATTTGGTGTGTGTGTGTGTTTATGTTCTTGTGCGTCTGTTCTTATGAGGACTGAATGTCCTCACAAGGACAGAAGGGTGAGGAGAATCCAGGAAAAATCTTCAAAGTGAGGACATTTTTGATGTCCTTCACTTTTTTCAGGGGCTAGTATAACATTTGGGCTTGGATGTGGAGATAAAGGAACAGCTCCCCAAAAATACATCCAGATAGTTCCTGTGTGATTTGGCGAGGTTTCCAGTCTGATACAACCCACAGCCCTTGGGGACAAAGAGTTTTGATGGGAACTATTTCCTGCCGAAGAACACCGGCAAACTGCATCTATCTACCCCTAGGTAGTACATATTTGGGGCGCATAGATAGAGTTTACTGGTGTTCTTGTAGAGTAACTGTACTAACTTACTTTCCACATCTGCTTGACAAAAGGTACTCTGCTGTAGCACGGGATGTATATATACCTTAGTGAGGATGTACACAATTGCTACTGTCATTTCCATGGTAAAAAGAAGCAGTCAGGTTCATTTATGTCCTCTGCAAACATGGAATGCAATAGCTGACCCCAATCTACTCTATATTTGAGCATTACTGTGGCAACAAACCATCAATCACACTATCAATCACACTGCATGACTGTCCAAAAGGAATCCAGAGGTATGTCACAGCAAAAAATAATGCCTTGCGACCCTTTCTTTCAGCTGAAAATGCCTACCTTCTGATGAGAAAACACTGGATTCAGAGTTTAGACTAAGGTTGGGGTTAAAGCCCAAATCTGTAACTTTCTGCATGTTGTCGCTCCATGGCGCTGAATTACAGCAGAGATGGGGAGCATCTCATGTCTAACAGAGTGAAAACGTCACCGACCGGCCAGGTAAACTGTGTCAACAAGAATCTATTCTTCACTTTAGTGTTGAAATTTGAAAGTAAAATAATGCAATTATGTGTGTATGTGAGATCCAGCTGGAATGTCTGGGTTTGATTAATCTAGTTTTACAGTGTAACGGCTTTTGAACAGACTTTATTGACCAGGACAGGTGCATCCTGACAAACTGATTGATATTTCTCAATATTGAGAGAGTCTTCAGCCATGGCAGATGTTTTGCCATATTGCACCACACACATGGATATCATAACCAAAAGTTAAATAAAACATGATGGATTTCAGCTTTAAGATGAGGATTTAGGGAATGGTTGTTGACACTAAAAGTCCTCACAAGAATACAAATTGTGCAATGTAACGAGCTGACAAACTGACTTGCAGAAAGTGGGTGTATGTCAGTATTTGTCTGTCCACTCCAAAACATTTCTCTGTCTGACTCAATAACCCACAGAAACAACTGCCAGTGTGTGTGTATGTGTGTGTGTATGTGTATGTGTGTGTCTATACAAAAACATCCAATTTTTGCTCTGACTGCATGACCCATTGACCATCTAGACCAAACAAGTGTGTGTGTGCGTGAATGTCTACACGTCCAACCCAACAACCACAGATGGCTTCCTCTGTAACCTGTTTTGGAAAAATCCAGTGATTTCATCATGGTTCCTGGTCAGAAAATAACGCCTCATGTTGACAGAGGGAATTCCAGAAACTGAAAATTCAGGAATCGTCCGTCATTTAACGAGACTCTGGCAGGGAACGCCGGGAACGCCATCGCGCCTCGGTTATTTTTCCGAGGCCTATTTTGGTGAATTCCAATAATAATGTCTGTGGTCTGTCTGGGCGGCTGATGGTTAGGGGTCGAGGAGGGGGGAGGGGGGATGGAGGCGAAAGGTGACAAGGAGGGAGGATGGAGAGGAGGTAAAGGAGGAAAGGAGAGAGGGGAGGAGGTAAAGAAAAAGCCGGGAAGGCTGAGAGAAATAAAGGAGAGAATGATGAGACAGAGGAAAGAGGGAAAGACAAAGGCAAAAGGGAGAAAGGAGGGATGGAGGAGAAAAGGGAGGATAGAAGGAGAGAAAAAGGAAGGAGAGAAGGAGGTTTGGGGGGTGAGGAGGCAGTTTAAATGAAATATATCGGCTAACTCTACATCCAAAATACAGCCGCAGACAGATGGATTTGGCCGAAGCCTAAAGGCATCCACCAAAGTGCTGTTATATAATTCATAACAACTGCTTCTATCATTATTAATATACAGCCGCGACTTGGACCAGGTTCTTCTGTGCGTCTACCAACCTGACAATTAGTAATACTCCACACAGGCCAATAAATCCAGCAAACTGGCTTGCAGTTATTAAATAAACACATGTATTTTCGTACTACAGTGGCACGGAAATATGTTTTTGTACTTTTACAATCTGACAAATTCATAATATTCCATACAGGCTAATAAAAAAACAAAACACCGCTCTCCTGAAAAAGGGGGTGCAAAACAATAAATAATAAATGTCGACAACAGTAATGAACTTCACTACGCAGGCTGCAGAGTTAACAATTTTCCATATTACTTGCTGTTTGTCGGGCCTTCAAAATATTGAATTTTTTTAAAGTAACAAAGGAATGCCTGTTTCCTCATTGACAGCCACATAATTTTGGAATCATACAACGAGACCATAAGGGTCATGACACGCACATTGACGCATAAATGGCCATGTAAACCTTCAATTCAATGTGGTTTGTCTGCAGCAATGCCAATATGGTGCAAAAGAGTATAAAAAATTATGTTAAGTCTAGAAACAAACCCTAAAGCAATGAAGTGGTATAATAATACCTAAAAAAAAACCCTAGAATTTTCTCTTACAGTAAGCTATTTTAAAGCATACGCAAACAATAATACGCGCAATGACTAGCTTGTTGTTGTTGGCGGCTTGACTGCAAGTAGATAAACAGTAAAAAGTTGACTCAGACGTTACACGTCAAACTCAAGAATGCCCGGTAACCCAGTGAAAAGATGTAATTACTTTCTGGCACTTTTCTTCAGCCAGCTCTTATTTCTTTAACTAACACTTCTCTGTCAAACTTGACTATTCAAAGGACACAGGAATATTTGTTCCACCTATTATCTAAGCACTGTTTTGACATGTAACCCTTATGATTACATCTGAATAAAGACTAAAAGCTTCACACAGACATGAGATGGCAAACTTGGGAGTCATTCTGAGCAATATATGTATAATATTTTCATGATGAAGCAGTCTGCGAATTAAAAAGAGTGTTTACCTTTATCATTACTTTTTGGAGAGAGTACAATTGCTTTTTCCCAGTCTTTACGTCGATTTTCACTGGCTCAAGTCCAGACAACATATCATTTTAATCTCAGTATGAATATCTGGTCCTCTTCCAAGCCTTCTCATTTTTTCCAAGAGTTATCTATCTCCATCAAATTCATAGTCATTAGGGATGGATAGATACAGTTTGCTGATTTTTGAGTGTATCGAGACAGACCGGAAACCTCACCAAATCACACAGAAACAGAATAAAACAGAATAAGCAGAATAAAGACAGAATAAAGTGAAAATTGTACACAAATCGCCCTTAACTTCAGTTGAACCACTTCATTAAAAGAGTCTTTGAAGGCATGCAGCGCAGAAGTCACATGGTGGCAATTTTCATGTCATTTTTAAGACCAAAGCTTCCTGCAGGTTATTAGAAATATGTGTGATACACTCATTTTCTGGGCCGCATTACAGTTCTCCCTCGGAAGTGTTTATTATTGTGTTGTCTTGCTGTATATCCAACCAGTGGAATGAACAAGCCGTGACTCTGTCAAACATAAACGGGAACATGTAAACTGCAGCTTAGTCACTCATCCTGCTACGCCTGATTCATTGTAAACCAGTGGACACACACACACACACACACACACACACACACACACACACACACACACACACACACTTGTGAGCAACCCTGTGGTCATCTGAACCACAGCTAAACATCCTGGTACCAGACCTCAGGTTTGCCAAGTTGCCATGGCAACAGAATTGTTACGCTGTCATGTGTATTATGGGATGGGAACGGGGTGATTCCTGGGTTAAACCACACACTGATCTGTGAGTGTGTGTGTGTGTGTGTGTGTGTGTGTGTGAGAGAGATGCACTCAAGATTATGGGTCTGCTCTGGACTGGCTGGCTGTGAGGCACGGTGACTCGTCTCCATATAAACACAAAGTAAACAAAGACATCTGACATTTGGCTGGCCTTCAGCACAGTCATTATATGGTGTAATAGTGTCACTCAGGCTGCTTTGGTCAGAGCAGCCGGCCTGACACCGGAAGGTCACTGGTTCAAATCCCCAGGCGCAGAAAGTCTAAAAAGGAATAAGCATCAATCTGCCTTCTGTTAACTGCTACTGTCGCGTTGCCTTTGAGCAAAACACTGAACCCACAACTGCTGCAGTGGAGCCGCTCAGTGGCTGAATAGAAGACTGTTTATGAAAGAAGGAAAAATACAGGGTGCTTATGGATAAACAAAGTAAAACAAGATTATAAAAAAATGGAAAAGTGGCCAAAATACAGACTGCGGATAAAGATGAAAAAACTCCTCCAGACACTCCAAACAAGCAAAATTTGATGGTAGTCTTTATCGGAAACTACCTAAAAAGACAACGTTTTGACCACAACTGGTCTTCATCAGGGTGTAATTACAACAAGACACCTGTGACTTAAAGGAACAGTTCACCCCAAATACAAAAAAAAATATTTTCCCACTTAACCCTAGTGCAGTCTATCCATCCAGATAATTTCTGTGTGATTTGGCGAAGTTTCCAGACTGTCTCTCTTCACCCCAAAACAATGGACCTGGATGAATTTTGTTTTGTTTAGTGGAGCTCAAACCCTCAAAAATTTACATGTTAGAAACTCAACAGCAACAGCCCTTTCCAAAAACAATGACACGGATACCCGACATAACCCGCAGCCCTCAGGGCGGAAGAGTTTCGTTGGGAACTATTTCCTGGTGAGGAACACAAGCAAAAGTGGGAAAATATCTTTTTTTTTTTTTTTTTTTGTATTTTATGTGAACAGTTCCTTTAAATACCTTAGAAGACTGTGGTTGAACTGGGCAGCTCCCAGTGTAAATGTTTAACTGTGTGAATTTGAAGCAAAGCAAAGCTGGAACAGAACACGGCACTCAGTAAATACCAGATAAATAAAGGTTAAAGGTGCTACATGCAACCTTTAAATGTCAAATTGTTACCAGATTAACAGTGATAATAATTAATGAACATTAGTATGATTATTGTAAAAAAAAAAAACAAAAAAAAACAAAACAGCATCACTCACCAGCCTGTCAGCCTCTCCACAGTTTGTCAGAAGGTGGAATTTTGGCGGGAAATCTGCTGTGTTGCTTTACGGCACAAAACAGGAAGAGGGCGCTGTTCTTCTGGAGCAAACAGCTGAAGCTTTCAGAGTTTCTGGAAGGTTCTGGCAACATGGTAGAGGGAAGGAAAGAGCAGATGGAAAAATTACTTACAGCATGTTGATCCTTTTCAGTGACATTTGATTGAAGAGGCAAAGATTCTTACTGAGAAATGTAGTCTTAATTTGGAGAAACACCGGCACTAATAATATCACTGGTGTCAAATAGAGGCTATGAACTTGACCATGGTCTCATTTGCTTACAGTAATTATACCAAGGTATTGCAGCTAATTTGACAATGATGTATTGAACCTTTAAAATAAATGACATGATAAGACTGCTAACCCACCCATGTTGGTACAAGATGGTTTTATGAGTTACGGAGTCAGACAGGAGTGACACACCTATTAAATATAGTTTGAATACATAATGGAAAAAGAAGAAGTAGCACTGGGATTGTGAAATGAAAGAGGAAGAGGCGGGAAGCTGCAGTATGTGGTGTTTATGTCTGCATGTACATAAGTGTGTACTTTTGTGTGCGTGTGTGTGTGGATCTGACATGTTTATAGAGGAGAGACACTCCAATGAGTGTCTCCAATGATCAGTCCAGAGGAAGAGTCTGCTATAATCCCACACTCCTCTGTGTGTTTGTGTGTGTGTGTGTGTGTGTGTGTGTGTGTGTGTGTGGGTTGGAATCCTAGCAGGTCAGCCAGAGGCTACAGGAGCACTTGTATCTTCTCTTTTTCTTTCTTTCTTTACAGGTATTTCCTTTCTATATAATTTTTTTCAGACAACACAGAGAAAAAAAAAGACACTGAACAAAAAAAATGAGTCGGGAAAGAGAAAACGACAGCGAGGAAGAAAGATAGGAAATGAGAGAGAGAGAAGTACACAGAAGACAGAGAAGATACAGACAGCCCGGTTGTGCCAAGTATGTGATTGGTCGGGCCCGATAATGGGGCCTATATCTTCCAGTAATTGATTGGCTGTCTGATCCCGTTCCAGTTGCTGATTGGTTGTGATGATGTCGCCGTCCAATAGCGGTGTCATCCAGCGGGCAGAGGGAAGATTCCAAACCAGGAAGTGACCAGGGTGCCGCAGTAGTTTGGGTCAAAGTGCTATTTACTGTCCTGATGTTTACAGATACGGTTATGGCAATTTGTAGCTTTTTTTAACAACAAACAGTAAGAATGCCTGAATTTTTGGGGCCATTCATACCAAACATAGTGCTTTAATCAATGTCAAAATGATTGTCAGTCATTGTCAGTTCCATCCAGATAGTTTCTGTGCCCGCACCAAGTATGAATTAGAGATACAGTCTGCCAGTGTTCTTCCACAGGAAATAGTTCCCAATGAAACTCTTCAACCCCGAGGGCTGTGGATTATGTCGGATATTTGTGTCACTGTTTTTGGAAAGAGCTGCTGCTGTTGAGTTTTTCACATTTATATTTTAAGGTTTGAGCTCCACAAAACAAACCCATCCATTGTACTGAGGTGAAGGGAGACAGACTGGAAACCTCACCAAATCACACAGAAACTATCTGGATGGATAGATAGACTGCACTAGGGGTTAGTGGGAAAATATATTTTGGGTGTTCTTTTAATGTCATGGTTAGCCATGACAAATGCAATGTTTACTATCACTTTTATCGCCAAGCAAACAGGCCTTACTTACATTATTTTTTAAAAAAATCTGGGACTTCCCTCTAATAAAAATGGGTGACGGTGTTTACATTGGCAGAAGCCATCTAAACATACTTAACCTCCAGGTTAACTGGTGTCACAATCTTCCATCCAGACTGAGATGCAGTTTTCTCCAATGTTCCACCCTGGCGGTCTCTCATTACAACTAACAGTGAGAGTCCAGTCCAAAAGATGGTAATTTACTGGTCATTTATCATATTACACAGGTTAGAGTTACACTGAGGGTAGGACTGCCTCCCCAAAGTGTAGAGCATGCCCTGTATCATCACCCCTTATGCGGTTTGCAAATTAATGGCTGACCTGTTTACACCACTGCTGATCAGAGCTGCAGCCAATAATTACCCGGGATGGTTGCAGGGCTCAGAATGCAGGACTGACATGCCAGTTAACACTGAGCTCAAGTCCTGCATGTTAGTGGGATTTTAAGCCAGTGTTAAAGGGCAAGTGCTTGTGCTGATGATGCTAAGAGGCTGTAGGATTTTCCATTACATCCTTGTTGAGACAGCACAGCATTGCGATTGTTGGGTTGCATTAAAACCTTGTACCTCCAAAATGTCAGCTTTTCAGGAACTAAGAAAAACAGCTTTGTTTTTAACTTGGCCACATTGGATTTATCATTCATCCAATGAGGTTTTGAGAGGTTTTCGCAAGCCCAAGGGTCAGAGAATTTTTCCAACCCACAGGCTGAAGTCAAAACATGAGAATCACCACAACTGGAGTTACAAGGTTTCCATGAGACAACACTGATATCTGAAATGCCTGTGGTAGTGACCTTCATATGGCAGCCAACAGCCTGTAAACTGCTGCTCTTGCTGCCACTAGTTTTCAGTGCAATTGCATTGCATGATTGCTTTTTTCCATTTCCCATTTCAAGTCATATTGCTAAGGAAGCATATCACACTGATAGGTAAGTTGGGTCATTATACAACATCACATTAAGTTTTCTTGTTGTTACACAATGTTTCATGGGATCTTTTGAGATCTGTTTAATTAATTGTTGATGTGATATTAGCACAGTAGGCCATACTAAGTAAATGTTAGCACCACCATTAGTTAAGTTGTTCTAGTGAGCCACTTGTGATTTGATTTTTCATTTGCCAAGATGCTTACAGTTGATGCTAAGCTTGTGTTTACGTGTTTGTGAAATGCGTTGAACAGTGAACTACAGTTATTATCATTATTCTGAGGAATTGCTTGGTAAATGAAATACATTTGTATCTTTGTTTCAGCACAAAGAATAGCTTGGCACCCAGCGGTTTGAGAGGCATGAAGACTGGTCTGTCCACTTTAACTTAAAACCAGTTTGCATGTCCTGCCACCACAAAGGCAGACTACAGGCTCTAATGTGTAGTAATACTGGTTCAACAAATAAAATAGGTCCAACATAAGGAGTAGTCTGAGACCACAGTAAAGAAGTGGAAATACACAAAATACAGTATATTCTTTTGTGGACAAAGAGAAAGAATTTTTCTGGCATGTTTGTTGTGGTTTAAAATGTTTTTGTTCTTCGTTTGCTGCTGTAATTCATACAAAGTTATGTAAAAAAAATCCAAATTATCCCTTTAACATTTATTGACATTTGAGAGAGAAAAGTCAGCAGCAGCAGTTGCTGGCCTAATGAAGGATATTGTGGATCTAGCATTGATCCAGGATATAGAAAAGATTAAAGAAACTAGTTTAGGTAATTTTAATTTAATGAAGTGTGCTTTACTTCCGTTTAATTATTTGCACATATAAAATGATAAAACACAGAGATAGGAGTAAACCAGCACAATATGGGTAGGAAAGAAAGAGTAGCCAGTGGATAATCTGGTCAAATCGATAGCAGACAGTATTCTAATCCTGTCAGCTCAGAGGCACGCTGTAATAGCAGAATGCAGACCGTGTGTGTCCTCACCACTCAGTCCTTTATTGCTACTGCCAAACTGGCACATATTCTCATTTTGAGCAAAGAGAATCCCAGAAATGTTGTTTTTGAAGGGAGTAGCTTGGGAAAATTGGTGAGTAAGCCCTGGTTAGGACTGGTTTGGCCCTGCGGTGGAAACCAGGCTACTGGTGAGCTTCCAGAAGACACAGCAGGACATTGGCTCAAGTTGAGATGAAACTATTGGCAGGCTTGAAGACAGCTATAAAATACAAATATGAGGATGTCTCCATGTCTCTGTCTCTGATGATTTGTCCATCTGACAAGAGGGGCCAAGCAGGGGTTAGACCGTGGTATGCCATGCAAATACTTGGTGAAAATTAGCATGCTTTAACCAAATATTGCCATGCTGTTGAGCATTGCTTTTTAATCACCTCAGCATACTCTATTACTCTATTGCATTCCTTTTGATAATTTAATTTTATTATTGCTATTGACAAACAGTTAAAATGATCTCTTTCCCGAACACTTTAACAAATAGTATTTTGCTACCTCTGAAAACTTAGGCCACTGGCTAAGGTTGAAAGGAAACTCTTGGCAGGCTAGCAGACAGCAATAAAAATACTCCATCTCTAATGATTTGTCCATCTGACTAAGGAGGACATTCAAGGGTCAGCGCATGTGTGTTCCACTCTATTCTAATCTGTGACATTCTCATATAAATAAATGTCTGTTTTGCTACTCTCCATCACCAATTGATTTTACACAACAGCGATTCAATTTCAGTTCATCAAAGCTTTTACACTTGCTCCTCTAAACACACAGTGATGGGTAGTGTTGAAATGATGCGTTTTACGTTGCCAGCAAGAGTGGTTTCTTTGGAATAAATATCAGGAGAAGAAGAGGAGGTCAGAAAGCAACACAGCAATGACCACCTAGCATCAAACATGAAAAAAAGAAGGCTTGGAATGCAGTTTTTTTAAATGATTATTTTGTTGTATCAACATCATTGATGCTATTTCTTATGAGTTTTTATGAGCGTGGCTTTGGAAGGGCTGGAGATATGTTTCTGCTGTTTTTCTTTTTTCTTTTTAGGTTTTATTTTTTCCCCTCTGTTTTCAGGCATCTTCTCGGCTCATTTTTTGATGGGGTGAGCAAGGTCATAGTGAAGGGAAAGAGAATAAGGCACTTGAGAGCAGATGAGACTACACTTGGAAATACTTTTCACTTGAGACCAAAAAGGAATGCTAACTGCACCCTAACAGTAGGTTAGTGTTTGAATTGTAAAAATACTATGCAGTGTAATTTATAGAAGAAGACATAGAAATGTGAATTTTTGTCACACTGCTATCAAATCTTTAAAACCAGATATGGTTCAGACTTAGATTGGGATCAAAATTCCATGTTATTTGGACTTAATCCAGTAAAAGAGTGTGGAAAAAAAGTCAAACAAGCAAAGACAAGGTACAGGTATAGGTATAAATGTATGGATAGCCGCTTTCCATGTGATTGGTCACTGTAGGCCATTATTGGATTGGGTCATGCCCCCTTTTTTTAGACCTCAGTCAATCAATAATCATAGTGTTGCTTCACTTTTTGATGCATATCAAACCGTTTAATTTCTACTCTATGACTGTTTATCTATTTTGTACCTCAACCCGATTGGTGTAACACCAACAAATTATTGCATTTGGTGTGTGTATTCTTTTGCTGAGTGTTATCTGATGAAGGCTTTCTTGGCCAAAATGTAACATTTTTTTTAGAAGTCTTAAGTAAGTTATTTTTTGCGGTTGCACC